>OX155679.1:877317-1146156 GCA_944547425.1 Eupithecia centaureata | reverse complement strand
TACTTATACAAGGTATAACATATTACCCCTACTAAGCCGAAGGGGGGGGTTTCAGGAACCCATGGTGATCAGTTGTGGGGGGGAGATAATTAAAAATTCCTATTTTCAGTTTCCCATACAAAAAGTTTTCATTTCCTAGTGCCAAAATAAAGTGACAACCCTATTCGCGCAACCTGTACTTACCTACTAACTTTGCAGGTATGTAGGTAGGTATTTATCTTCGTAGATTTCAGCTATGGCGGGAGATTACTAGACGAGCTAATAAATTCGTGATAATAATAAGATGCTAGTATGTAAGTTCCTAGGTAGTGTTGAGAAAATCTTAAAATGCTGAGTTAGGAAAGTTGTAAGTGTAGGTACAAGTTACAAACCTCATATTTTCTCGCTTGTCAGCTGTCTAGATGGCTTCTTACGAAGGGATTTATGTATGTTTTGGTAGGTCACTTGTAGGTACACAGTCACAGACAATTCACACACTTCAGCACAAGGTAGGTTTCTTTTTAGGCATTAACATGTCTCACTCACTTTAGCACTAGTTAGGTTAGTTAGTTAGTAAGTTACACATGCATGACGTAGGTATCGATACCTATGCATGTAAGTAAGGTTCGATATGCCTCCCTTCTTCCAAACAACACACATTTTATGGAAGTAAGCACACGCTTCCAACACACGCCTCTTCATCTCTGTGACACTCTCCGATGCATACACCACACCCTTAAGGTATTCTTAAGTCCTAGTTACTTGTTTTTTAGGCACGAAAGATAAAAATTGTAATTATAGCACTAAACGGCACCGCGACGAAGGTAAAAAATAAAATAAAATTCGACCCGCTTGGCAAATACAGCACCGACATGTGGTGTATCCAGTGTTGCCAGATGGAATTTGAAAAAAACAGTAGAAAGTTCAGTAAAAAATCAGTAGATTGGAATAAAAATCAGTAGGTAGAAATTAACGACTGAAAATTCTAGAGGTACCATATGTATTTGTGTTTCGCGAGTATTTTGACTCGCATTTTGGCTGGCGACCTTTTTTTTTTTTAGGTGCTTTCGTAAAAAGGAAGCGATTCTTTGCATTTTTGCAGACAATTGCAGCTAAAAAAAAAAAAAAAGGTCGCCAAGTGGTTATTTAGTCACGGAGCTATAGGCGCGGGAAAATCAGGTAGATTTCACCGAAATTTTAGAAGGCGCTCGGGACATCAGGTAGATTTCACAAAATTTAGAAGGCGCTCGGGAAAATCAGGTAGATTTCACTAAATTTTAGAAGGCGCTCGGGAAAATCAGGTAGGTTTCACTAAATTTTTGAAATAAATCAGTAGATCGGTAGACGCCTAAAAAAGCAGGTAGATCTACTGCTAAATCGGTAGATCTGGCATCACTGGGTGTATCGCATGTTGATAGATGCCGACAGTCAATGAATGAATGAATGGTTCTCTAACTTGTCTATGATTGGCGGTTGGCTGGTTGCCATGGTTTTGCATAGTGCTACAGCCAATAAAATTTAGTCGCGAATGAATGAATGGTTCTCTAACTTGTCTATGATTGGCGGTTGGCTGGTTGCCATGGTTTTGCATAGTGCTACAGCCAATAAAATTTAGTCGCGAATGAATGAATGGTTCTCTAACTTGTCTATGATTGGCGGTTGGCTGGTTGCCATGGTTTTGCATAGTGCTACAGCCAATAAAATTTAGTCGCGTTCCTTTGTGGAAATACAAGTGTCAAATATTAATGTAGGTACAGAACGGACAGATAAACTACATAATGACGGAAAGAGTCATTTGGTAAAGTTTTTAATTAAGTTAACCGACCCCTGCGACTCAGCTCGTCGTATGTCGGATGTCGTAAAAGTCGACCAAGGGGCTTCGCCAAATGAAAGGCAGCATTTTTATTGTGTGAATTACTTATACCGTTTCTTTGATCAGCAATCCCCAGCCAAGTGATTATGGCAATACCCGCCAGATTCACAGCTCTTTTCAGTAGTGGACATCAATGTGTATTCAGTCAGTAGGTTATTATGATTAGATCAACACACAAGAAAGAACAAACAGTTAGAAAAAGACATAACTGTGTTAGCGTAGTTTAGTTCGTATGTTTAACTACACGTAACTCAACCTTCAAATTGAAATGTGATTTTAGCCATGACTTACGACAATTTGCCTCAATGATGCTGTAGGCGTTTTTCTATTTCAAGAATATGAATCTGTCACTCTTTTCTACATCTATTCTGTGACCATACTGAGGTCATCGTCGCAAGTATAAGAAACAGCAGATTTTAGGGTTGTCACTTCGTAAAAAATCAGCTGGCCATGTGAAAACTTTGTTTTAGTTTTTTCAGAGATACCAATCGAAATTAGAAAAGTCGTTGAACAAAAGTTGTTCCCCGGGGGGGTAGAAATACCCAGCTTTTCGCTTAGCACATGTATATTGTTACACCATGTATACTTATACATAGGAATTCAGGTATGCGTTCAGTGGCAACAGGACAAATAATGCTCCTTTAGTAAGGTTTTGAAAATCGGGAGCGACTTTGCTCGCCTTACTGAGACTGGTAATGCGTTCCATAGCTGTACAGCCCGGGCAGTAAAGGAATGGGCGAAGAAGGAAGTAGAGTGGACAGGTACTTGAAGCATAAGGCTTTCAGAAGAGCGCAGAGAAAGAGCGTGAGAGAGATGTAGAAAGGTGAAACATTCTTTGAGGTAAGGGGGTGCAGAAGCGAAAAATAAGATATTATAGAGAAGTGACAGAATGTGAGAATTTCGGCGAAGCCGTATAGGAAGCCACTTGAGCTGCCTGCGAAATTCCGAGACATGGTCATATTTGCGTAAGCCAAATATAAACCTTATCCCGACATTCTGCAGGCGCTCAAGTTTATCCAACTGTTGCTCAGTAAGATCAAGAAAACAAGAATCAGCGTAGTCGAGAATTGGAAGAAGAAGAGATTGTGCTAGAGACATTTTAGTGGCAATAGGTATAAAATTGCGCAGCCTTCGAAGGGAACCAGCTGAAGCAAACATCTTACGGCTGATTTCAGATATTTGTGGTCCCCACGACAGATTTCTGTCAATGAGGACACCTAAATTTTTCACTGTTTCACTTTGCTCAACTGGAACCCCATCAAAGACCACGGTTGGAAGACTACCCCAGTTAATCCGAACTATCATCCGCGAACTTCCCACTGTGATCACCTGTGTTTTCGCAGGGTTCACTTTTAAACCAAAGCGGTTGCTCCAGTCCAGGATACGGCCTAGGTCATCATTAATAATGTTAATAGCATTTGATAACTGATCTACCGTAGTTTGCGTGTAGATTTGGAGATCATCTGCATAGAGGTGGTACGATGAAAATATGTGTTGAGAAATAGAATTTATGAAAATAGCAAAAAGGAGAGGTGAAAGAACGCCGCCTTGAAGAACGCCAGCAGAGATATTACACCAAGATGAGCACTCATCGTCAATGCGAATACGCTGCCGACGCCCGTGCAAGTAACTGCGAAACCAATCAGCCACTGCTGGAGATACGTTAAGAGAGCGTAATATTTGAAGGAGAATTTCAAAGTCAACGTTGTTAAAAGCGTTGCTAAAATCAAGGAGACAAAGGACAGTTACTTTACCATTTTCCATGCCCGAACGGATGTCGTCAGTAATTTTGACTAGCGCGGACACGGTGCTGTGGCCTGGGCGGAAGCCGGACTGGAAGGTGTTAAGGAGGTTATTTATGGAAAGGAATGTGCTTAGCTGTTGGTGGACAAGGCGTTCTAAGACTTTGGACAGGAAAGGAAGGATAGATATAGGACGGAAATCAGAAAAACAGACAGGCTTTGATTTTTTTGGGAGAGGAGTAACCTGGGCTTCTTTCCAAGAAGTTGGAAATAGGCCAGTGGATATGGAGGAGTTAAGAATGTGTGTAATGGTGGGAGTTATTTGGGCAAGAATGGGGATTATCATATTTCGGCTAATGCAATCATTGCCAATAGCCTTTGAAGATATTGATGTAACTGCTTTCTTAACGTCACAGTCCGTGAACTGACTAAAATGAAAAGGTGAGTAGTCAGGAATCGGAGTAGAAGAGAGATGCGATAAAGTTTGCGATTTCAGTTGGATATCGAAATCGGAGATGGAGGTGAAGTGTTTGTTAAGAGAATTAAGATTAAACTGTGGAGGGATTTTGGTATGTTCTTTAGATTTTCCGATTCCCAGAGACCGTAAGAACTTCCAAACCTTAGCAGGGTCGGAGTTCTCTACTGAAGTATGGATATAACGGCGTTGCGCGTCACGACACGCTCTATTGCAGTGATTCCGTCGATCTATATATCTTTGTTTGTTGAATTCGGTGGGGTTACGCTTCAGTTTTGATTTGGCAACACATTTCTTATGCATAAGTGTTTTGAGCTCAGGAGTAATCCATGGTGCAGGAAGGTGCTTGAGCTTTATTTCCCTTAGCGGGGCATGTTTGTCATAGAGGTTAGTAATGACTCTATTGAATATCTCTAATTTGCCATCGACGTCGGGGTTATCTAAGAGCTCAGACCAGTCTATAGCCTCCGCATCAAGTCGGAGTTGCTCCATATTGATACCACTAAAATTTCTCTGCAGAAGAACCTTGGGCTTGGGTTTAGGAGGTCGAATTTTATATGACATATACAGCATGTCATGGTAAGAGAAATTTCCTGCTTCACATTGACCATGCTTGGCTACATGAGCAGGAGAAGAAACTATGATGAGGTCAAGAAGAGAGGGAGAAGAATTGGGAAAGAAATGAGTAGCATTTAAAGGAAGAATTGACATGTTGCACCCCCTTACAAGATTTTCAAGGGAAGAGGAACGGCTGTCTTTCTTGAGTAAGCAGGTATTGAAGTCACCCATGATTATAACATGATCATAAGAGATACACAGGTTTTCAAGGAGAGTTTCAAATGAAAGGAAGAAATTAATTTTAGAAGAAGGACAGTAAAATACACCAAGCAGCAGTTTTGCATGTCGGAGATCTATCTCAATAAAAAGGTGCTCTCCCGCTTTGGCGGGTGGTGGTTGTGCTGACATACTTATAATATTAAAAGGGATATGACTTCGAAGATATATGGCAACACCCCCACCACCGGAGCCGACACGATCGTTTCGAATAAGTTTGAAACCAGGAAGAGCATAAGAGGAAGAAGAAAGACAGGGCTTTAGCCATGATTCGGAGACAAGCAAGGCGTGGATGTTTTTATGGTTGAAAGAAGCAAGTAAGTCGGGATAGTGTTGAGGGATACTCTGAGCGTTTATGTGAAGAACATTGAAATTTTTTGATACGTCAGAGAAGAAAGAAGATATTGAATCAGATAGAAAAGGAAGACTACAGAAGCTATCACCACTACCAGAATCAGTATTTGAGAAAGACATGTATTCATCGCTGTCAGAATTAGAATAACTGAGCATTTATATAAGCTAAAATAAATAAGTTTTATGATTAATAATAATAAATAATTACTATAAGTATAAATAGTACTAAAAATTCCAACTTATCCATCCATCTGCCAGTAGTGTCTAGTAGAGTTACAAAGAAACCAAAACTCTAACATTTACACACAACAGTAAGTTTGTAAAATAAAACACAAAGAAAAAAAAAAATTAAATACCTAAAGATACTAAATAAGACTTAAAATTTCCCTTTAAATTTATATGACTTTAATTTGTGGACAGAATAACTATTCCGTGTGGCCATCAACAGTGTTTCCAAGTTATAAAAAACCGGAACTAAAAAAAAGAAGAAGAAAAGAACATGCTTGTGGAAGTGTCAGCGTGTTATTGTCATCATAATATATGAATATGAATACATACCCATTAAGAGAAATTTGGAGTATCATTGTGCAAAACGCTAAATGAAAAGCAAGCTAGAACTGCCATAGCAAAACTAATTTATTGTTTACTCAAAATTAATATCGAATTGGATAACCCTCGCTTGGTATACTTTGTTCTAGCCTAATTTTCATTTGAGATACTGGATAAGCAACGAGCACAGTGGTATCATAACTTCTTTCAACACTTGTAAATATTGTTACCCAAGCGGCCGCCAATTTCTACGAGTTCTCCTGGGCCCATGGATGACATCCAGCCCCAATAACCTGAAAAAAACACTGACTTCTCAAGACTTGTAGGTAGGGGTATAAATTCAATTAAAAATTGACTGGACAGGCAATTTAGTTTGTAATAAAAAAGATGTTGGAAATTTACTAGATAGGTCATTTAGTCTTTAGTAAAAGAAACTGATTTTGCAGCAGAATTTGCATGGCAATACTTATTATTTATATCACATCTTACCTATGGTAATTCTGCTCCTTGTTTGAACAGGTATATTTTGTGGTAGGAGTCGTTTGTTTGGTTTCCTCCATAGTATTATCCGACCCTCCATGTCAGACATGGCTGCGAGTATTCACAATTTGTCAATGGCGTTCTGATGTGAAAACCCATGGGCGTGGACCCGATCGCTTTGCCTTTACATCTCCAGTCAAAGCGTATCTCCTCACCCAAACTTGAACTGTTATTTCCTTGAAAGTTAAATAAAATTTTAATTATCTATGCTCAATAAATACGACGAATCAATACAAAACAAAATAAAAATACACTTACGCTTATCCCAAGCTGACTTGCAATAGTTTTATTAGGAACTTTTTGTTCGTGATTTTTTATAGTTTTAGTGCTTACAAAATTGCTTAAATGGCTATTCTTTTTTTGATATTTCAAACTTTTAACACGCAAACACAGTTTACTAATGCCATAACAATAATTATACTTCAGCGGTGGTGAAACGATTACTTGACTGTCATTCGTTACATAAAATATTATAACTACCCTCATTCATTTGAACAAAATTAATAAATGTATTCAACCGATTCAACTTCCACCGTTAAGATAAAACTACTGGCTTAAAAATTCGAACTATGAGTCAACATACCAGGTAGCAGAATTGAAAGAACGATCGACTGCGATGCGATAAGCCGTGGTTCGAATCTCAACTATTGTTAAGTTTTTGCACTAAGTTTAAGATCGCTTGAAGTTCTTCAACATTATTGTTGGCGAATATTTTAGAAATTAGGGGTATAGCAAATAGTGAACGCTACTGTACCTTCGTTGATGGCCACAGAATACCAATAAACGAGTAACAAATGAAGGAACATAGCCCCTAGGTCTTCTTCGTCGATGTCGCAGCGCGCCTTGCCTTCGGTACCTTAGGCACCACAGTCAGTTTCTGGGTCGAGGCCTGCGGGCTTCCAGATACAGCGGTCACGGGTCCGATAGAGTTGAGATCTTCAGGACAGCGAACCCTGTGCCGCTTGCCGTCGGTTCCCATAACGTAGACGGCACCGTCCATCGTCCAACATTTGGAAATGCCGAAACGTTCACGAGCTTGCATAAATGTATCGTCAATGTATCTAGACGTGTCAATCAGCTGATAAAATTTTATTTTATGTAAAAAATAGTTTAAAGCTGAAATATCTAGAAAATAAGTGTAAATAACATTAATTATTACCGATGTGCTTACATGCAAGTGAAATATATATCTAAATATCAACGAGAATTGTGATAAAGTGCCGTAAAAGTGTTAACGGTTTCTTGCAACCAAACCAAACTGTCAACGGCTAAGTGTTCGTATTTCGAGTAAATAAATCCATGAATCCAGCTTCTAAAACATCATACAATACTGGGCAAATCATCACATTCACTTTCGTCAACGGATGATGATAACTGGCGCTTGATCGAATCGAACGATTCTCAGCGACAGTGAACGAAGATTCGAGATAACATTTGGACGGAGATTGTACCAGAGTAACATCACTTATCTTGGGGAGTATTGTCTTTCAAATATCATACTAAATACTAACCCACACTTCACAGTTCTACCAACAGATAGGTACACTTGCTCACACTGTGAGTCTCGTCACAAATCACACAGGCTCGTTTCTATCTCTCTTAGCTTGACAAATTGTGGAAGTTGAGTTGTATGACGAAACATTTAGCCCCAGACAACACTACACTTACAATACAGCATAATAAACTATACAGAACAGGTAGTACAAATAACCTCCCCCGAAGTGGTAAATGCACTTTCATTGTTTTGTTAATTAAAGTTTCTTTTTTCTTTTGCAAAAACTACCTTTTTATTATAGAATAAACTTAGTTTTTTTTTTCTGAATAAGTCTCAATTAAACTGCAAATAATTAATTGACATCAGTAAATGTTTTAGCAATCCCCTTGGTCCCAACTATTTTTTTTATTCCTCCACAATCCTCCCTCTCATACTTCTACTGGTTTCTTTTACCATAGGTCACTGGGTTTTTCAAGACCCATCAAACCTCAACTTGGTTCTTACCTAACAGAGGGTGTCCTTGAAAGAACCAGCTCTCACTACCTGTCAATTTCAATTTCAATTTCAACATTTAATTTCTTCACTTATTCTTCTTCTAGAAGCTCACTGTGTACTGCTATTTTTCAGGGATCCACCCAAAATGATGACCAGAAAGGCATGTGACCTGGAGGCTAAGCTGAAGCTCGCTACAGCCCAGCTCAAGGAAGCGAATGAAGACCGTGACAGGCTGCTTCGAGAGCAGGAGGATAGTGAAGCTGAGTTCCTGGCTAACCTTGGCAAGATCCAATCCCTCAAGGGCCAACTCGCTCAACTCCATGCGCATCACGAAGATGCAGTCTCAGAAGTGGACCGTTTAAATGCATGCCTGCGTTCCGTCGACAATTGCTATGAATCATATGAACTGGTGTTGCAGCAGAACAAAGACCTACAGCAAGAGCTTACAGAGTGTAGAATAAGACTTGAAAACTTAGAGTACAAGCCCTTGCCTTCCGCAACATGTTTCTATAGTACAGATCTGCAAACAGAGCTTAGTAAAATTGATCCAAACATGTCGAATGTGGATATTATTACACCATGTAGCCATGGTCACAGTCAAATGCCTCTCATAAAAGGGAGAAGTAAAATTAAAAAGTATGTCAAATTAAACCACTTCATAAGGAAGTCAGAAAAAAAAATCAAGAAACAAAAACAGCTTCTTAATAATGCTAAACTGAGCAAGGAAAAGTGCAAATGTAACTTGCAAATAGAGTTAGACTCCTGCTATAATTTAATAGGACGGAACTCAAAAGATCTAGACTATATGGCTGATAAAATAAAAACTTTAGAAAGAGCACTTCGTGATGTGTCCAGTAATTATAAACAAGCCCAAGAAGATGCACAAGAACGCATTCTCAAGATGCAGGATATTTTAAATAATGAGAGTACATATGTTGAAGTACGGCATAATTGCACGCAAACTGATCTTGAGATGGCCACCATATACTGTAGCACTTTAACTTTAACGGAAGATGCTGTGAAGCTTGTGCCCCCATCACCGCTGAAGTCTCCATCTGCGTTCCTGGCGGCGCCGCCATTGCCTTCGCACGGGGCCCACTGTGGTAGCCATAAAGCACCGATTGTACCCAATGAGGGTCCAGTTCAAGCTGCACCGTCTTCAGTTAAGGATTTAGATTTAGACAATCAAAATACTAGGAAGACTGTTATATATTCAGATAAGTTGGGTGCTGGGATGGGAATAATACTGCGTGACCTTCTTTTACAAAATGTTGTAAATAATTGTTATCCACATTGTAACATAAATAGAATTACCGATTATATACAGAAAGATAACTCCCTAAATCACAGCACCACCCTAATAGTTCAGCTTGGTGAAACTTGTGTAAAACGTTCACAGTTGATTAGGCTTGTTGAAGTACTCTTAGGAAAGGTAGAGAATGGACTGGGGAAACTGATTATTTGCTCCTTCCCCTACTCAAAGTCACTAACACTCAAACAAAATGACAATTTATTTAAAAATAACTTGCTGATTTACAACATGACATGTCGTCATAATGATGTATTATTTTTTGATTCTAATAATTTTATTAGTAAAACTATTTTGACAAGGGACACAGTGGACCTAACCCAACAATGTAAAAAGATAATTGCTAAATTATTAGCATACAATATTTTTGATCCCGTTATAAGTAGTATAACGCAGTTACCTGACGAGCCTGTACATGTAGTTAGTAATAGTACTAATGAGGGCATTAAAGCTACAGTGTCAGTAAACTCAAATTTAAACTGACCGCGATGACAATGGGAAAGCAAAAAGCCATGTTTCACATAGTCCATCAGAATATACAAGGCTTACCCAGCAAAATCCTAGAATTAGAATTATTTATGAACCATTTAAATGTAGATGTTATGTGTGTAACAGAACACTGGATTGTAAAGAATCAGTTACTGCCGTTTTATAATAACTATTGTTTTGTAAGTTCATATAAAAGAAAAGCTGCAATACGTGGTGGCTCTCTTATTTTAGTAAAAAATAGTCGTAAATGTAAAGAAAGAAAAGATATTGTAAAACTTTCTATTGAGAGGACTATTGAACTTTCTTGTGTGGAATTGGAGCGACATATCGTTGTGTGTGTATACCGCCCTCCTGACGCAGATCAGGTTGCTTTTGAATGTACTATGGAAGAAGTTTTGCTGAAAGTATTTACTTGTAGGAAGGATCTCATTGTTTGCGGTGACTTTAATATAGATATTTTATCAAATCCCCTTGCCGACAGATTGCTTAATTTATTCAGGTGCTTTAGTTTACAACATCTTTTTAATGACCCCACTAGGGTAACCCAAACATCTGCCACCTGTTTAGATAATATTTACTGTAGTCAAACTCCAACCAGCAAAGCAGTAATTAGGCATTTCCAATCAGACCATTATGGTCAAAGTGTTAATTTTAGCTATAATGATAGAAATAATGTAGAAAAATATACCTGCAGGCCAATAACTGAGAACCGTATTAAGAATTTTCAAAGTAGAGTAGAACTAACAGTATCTAATATATCTTGTTCTGATGACCCCAATGAATTATTTTCCACACTTTTGAATGTCATACACAAGGAACACAGTGAAGTATTCAAACTTAAAACATGCACAGTGAGAGATAGGGTCGGATTTGTTGATTGGGCCACTCCGGGTATTTATAAAAGTAGGAATAGACTCTATGACCTTTATGCTTCTAGAGAAACTATGTTACATGATCCTGCGTTTATATTGTATGTAACCAACTATTCTAAAACATTTAAGAAAGTCTGCAACACAGCCAAATGCCTGTTTTTAAAGAATGTTATAATAAAATCATCTAATAAAGTAAAAGCAACATGGAGACTAATAAATAACGAAACAGGTAAATCAAAGCCACGTTATAAAGAAATAAGGTTAAAAATTAATAATTCAATTCTTATACATGAAAAAGATATTGCCAATGCTTTTGATGCATTCTTTTCTGCTATTCCTAAAGTTGTTACCCAGTCTCTAAACTCCTCAGCATCAATGGCTGTTAAATTTTTAGAATCTTCAGTTGCTAGATGTAATGAGAGTTTTATCTTTAGTTATGTAAATGCTGATTATGTAGTGAAAATCTTTAAGTCCATTAACATTAAAAATACTGAGGATCTCTGGGGTATATCAACAAAAGTATTAAGTTCAATTGTTAAGGAAATGGCTCCTTGTTTGGCCTATATTTTCAATAGTTGTATCGACGCAGGAGTTTTTCCTGATCTCATGAAATATAGTAAGTTAGTTCCTCTTTACAAATCTGGTAGCCACACTGATCCGGCCAATTACAGACCGATTTCAATACTTCCTGCAATGAGTAAAGTTTTTGAAAAAATTATTCTCACCCAGTTAACTTCTCACTTCAACCTTAATAGGTTATTTCATGAAAACCAATTTGGCTTCTCCAAGGGTAGATCGACAACGGATGCTGGTACAGTTCTATTAAGGCATATATTGGAGGCCTGGGATAAAGCCAAAAACGCTATTGGTGTATTCTGTGACCTTTCTAAGGCTTTTGACTGTGTGGATCATAGTACATTAATTGAGAAACTGAAACACTATGGAATAAACAACAAGGCACTGGATCTTATGCAATCATATTTATCTGATAGAGTTCAAAAAGTAGACGTTGGTAAAGAAAGATCTACGGGCTCAAAAATTGAAATAGGCGTCCCCCAAGGATCTATATTAGGTCCCTTTTTATTTTTAGTATATGTAAATGATCTCCCCTTTTTAGCAAAAGACCTTTGTGATATAGTTTTATTTGCTGATGATACTTCACTAATTTTTAAAGTTGACAGAAATAAATATAATTTTGACGATGTAAATAATTCGCTGTCAAAGATACTAAATTGGTTTACCGCCAATAACCTCTTACTTAATGCTAAAAAAACAAAATGTATAAAATTCATGTTACCAAATGTTAGAGAACTCCCAACTCAAATCATGTTAAATAATGAGATTGTTCACTTCGTAGACTCTACTGTATTTTTGGGGTTGCATATTGATTCAACTCTTCAATGGCAACCGCAAATTGATGCTCTCGCGGGTAGGCTTAGTTCAGCAGCCTATGCAGTGAGAACAATTAGACATCTCACTGATCAGGACACAGCTAGGTTAGTTTATTATAGTTACTTCCATAGTATTATGTCCTATGGTATTTTGCTTTGGGGACAGGCAGCTGATATTCAGACTATCTTTGTTCTTCAAAAAAGGGCGGTGCGTGCAATTTATAAATTAAAGCCACGTGACTCATTGAGGGAATTATTTAAAGAAATAAATATTTTAACTGTAATTTCGCAATATATTTATGAAAATTTAATGTATACACACAAAAACAAGAGTAACTTTTTGAAAAATTGTGATGTTCACAATAGAAATACACGAAACAAGAACAAATTACACATTCCTTCATTTAGATTACGAAAACTGGGGAAATCATTTATGGGTAATTGTGTGCGCTTCTATAATAAGCTTCCATCTGAAGCAACTGAACTTTCTATTCGTAGATTTAAACAGTACATAAAACTAAATCTTATCAAGAAGGCATATTACTCCATAAATGATTACATCAATGACGTTAGTGCTTGGCCAGATGTCGCTCAGTTCCACATCGACAATAGTATGTAATTATTTATAAGGCAAACATGTATTAGACACATAAGTTTTACACATGCTAGTGGTTTCTATTTCGCCTCTTCCACTAGTGGACAAAAAATTGAGGCGAATTAAATTTGACTTGTCTAAGTGCTTATTTTGTAAGCCTAAAGAAATAAAGATATTGATTATTTGATTATTTGATTATCGTGCCTGGCTTTAGTAAGGAACTCGGACATGGTTATTCCGGACCCCTTGAGAGACGTCTTTGCTGCCCAAACCTTACTGCGGAGTGATAAGTCTCGCAGCTTGAAGAGTATAGGCCGAGGGCGATCTGGGACCGCCGCACGACCCATCCTGTGACAACGGCTGATGTCACTTGCAGAAATACCAGGCAGCTTCACCCGCTCCACCAGGGTCCCGACGACAACTTCTGCCAAGTCCTCCTTCTGATGCTCAGGCACTCCATGAAGAAGTAGTATCTTTCGCCGGCCTCTCATCTCCAGATTATCCAATTCCCTCGCCATGAACTCAATCTGTGTCTGCAGTGCTCGCAGTGCCCCGGTGACAAAGGACTTGAACTCGAGGTAGTCCGTTGATAAACTGGCCATGGTGGAAGGTGTGGGACTCCTAGGCAGCCCACTCTCAAACTGCTCCATCCTCTGGGAAAAGGACTTTGCCAAATCGGACATTGTGTTTTTGATATCCTCCATCTTGTTGAAATGCAAAACACTTGTGACTTGTGTAGATTGTTGTAGTGTAGTGTAGAGTTTATATATTGAGTGGAAAACACTGAATGGCAGGTGGGTTATTCTATAAATTGATTTTATACATAAATATTTAATTAACTTGTATTATTAATATTTTTAAAATAAAGATAAATTTTGAAAACGTGTGTAGAGTTTCACAACTACCCCCAAAAAAAGTAGTATCGAGACGTCTCTCTTTTTGTATGGGACAAGTCGTAAAAAATACTGTACCAAAGTACCGCCTATATCTTGTGGAATATTCGCTGAGCCATGCATTGGTGTACTCTGAGGTCTAGTTTCACTCTCTCTCTCTACTTCTTGATTAGAAGAGAGAGAGAAAAATCGCGCTGAAAAGTAAAAAGCGCCATGATGTAGAAATCCAAAAATAAAGTTTTAATCAAATTACAAGTCATCTAAAGAAATATAAAACTTCTCAGCTCCAATAAAAACTTTTACTTTACATGTTAAACATGGACATTCTGCATTTACAGCTACAACGTAAAATGAATCTAATCGCCATTATAATAACGTCTACAAGATTTATCCTCGGAAAGTTTTATGAAACAAATTGTAAAAATTTCCGGTAAAATTCAAATAGCCCTTATCGCTTAGTGCATAAGGTTTATGTGATTTAAATTTGATCGTGTAATATATTTTCGAACAAGTTTTAATGGTTCGCAGACCGTCTTCATAATTCTAGCTGATGTTGCAAATACTGAGGTTAAGTTGTTCTAGGCTAACTTTAAGGTAGGGAACTAAACTTTAGTGTTTTATAACTAACTTACGTATACTAGCTTCTGCCAGCAACTTACTACGCGCTTGTCCAGAATAAAATCAACTTTTTTTTCGTTTGTTTTCTTGCGGAAAAAACACTATGAGTACAAAATATACACTAAACCTAATCTGTACTTACCATAAGACTTTTTCTATAGACGAAAAAAGCTGCATAATCTTTGAGTTGCGTAGTATTAAGTATTATTTATTATTTTACCTAAAAATTCGTCCATAGAAAGAAGAAAGAAAGAAAATATTTTTATTAGTTCACCAATATCAAAAAACTTTAAGTATTTTGATGGTATGGAATGATGTATAATGTCCATGGATGTTTTACAACAATCTCATCTGATGGTAAGTGATGATCTTTCCAACATTGCCATCAAGAAGGCCTAGGAGACACCTTTTCCCCCTAGCTATGAAGAGACTCAGGTTGTAATTCACGGAAAGAAAAGAACCAGGCACCGTGGTCTAAACCTTAGCGGTGCATAAGATGAAAGAAGAGGAGTATAGTACAGCTTTTTCTTAGATATTATTTTTTACACCCATGCAAAACAAAAAAAAAATTGTTACACAGAAAAGTTGTACGGAATAGCATCAAATTAATGAACGAATAGAAATATTAAAAAAAAAACTTTGCTTTTATTAATTTACGAAGGTCATAATCTTAACTTATTAAATGACGCTCATAATAAAAACACTCTTTTATTTTTATTACAAACTAGCGAACCGGCCCCGACTTCGCACGGTTTTATTATACGTATTTATTATACCTTCCTCTTGAATCACTCTATCTATTAAAAAAACCGCATCAAAATCCGTTGTGTAGTTTTAATGATTTAAGCATATATACAGGGTGTCCCATAATGAGTGGATAACCTGAAAGGTGCTTATGCGCCAAATCAAGGCCAATCAGAAACATTTTTTATTTTTTTTCTAACTTGACCCGTTCGGAAAATATTTAATATTTAGTAAATTTCGAAAAATTTGTACCTTTGTTCACATTTTTGGACTTTGTGCATACAATTTTAATAATTTTTTAATTTTTATTTTTGGAATATACTAAAGTAAAACAGCTTTTTTGAACACCGTAAGAAATATTTTGGTGACTAGGACCAGTAATTTTCAAGGCAGGTTTAAAGTAAAAAAAAAAAAATTTCATATTTTTATGCAAAGTTTGAGCTGCTGTGGTTAAAAAAAAAGATAAGGAAACCTAAGATGCCAGGTAATTTGAAAACATGTCCATTTCAAGAGCATCCTAAAATGATAATAAACGTTGAAATTTTGTAGGGTAAAAAACTGAGATATTGCTACTTTTGTGCCAAAAGGGGCCAATACTACAAAAAATAATATTGAACCAACACATCAAAAAAAAATCTTTTTCGCCATTCTCGTTCTAAAACAGTTACTTTGCTACTTAAAAACAGTGAGTGAAATCTCATCATCCATACAGCAATGTTTGAAAACGAAAATTGTCAATCAGTGCCCCTGATGGAGCTGAGACGTGGACACTCACGGTAGGGCTGCTCCACCAGTTCAAAGTGGCTCAGCGAGCTATGGAAAGAGCTATGCTCGGGGTTTCTCTGAAGGATAGGATTCATAATGAATACATCCCACAGAGAACCAAAGTTATCGACATAGCTCAAAGAATTAGCAAGCTGAAGTGGCAGTGGGCCGGCTATATCTCATGAAGAACCGACAACCGTTGGGGTAAACGTGTTCTTCAGTGGAGACCGCGACTTGGCAAACGTAGTGTAGAACGACCTCCGGCCAGGTAGGATGACGATCTGCGAAAGCCTGCTGGCAGATGCTGGATACGTCAAGCTGAAGACAGGGCGCTATGGCGTAAATTAGGGGAGACTTATGTCCAGCAGTGGACTAATATGGGTTAATTTTTTCCGCATCGTTTTAGACTCGACGTCGAAGTTATATTAAGTTACAATAAATGAAATGAAATTAAGTAATAGTATTTAGGGAATAGATTTTTTGTACACCAGTTCCTTCAAGTTGCCCCAGTAAAAGAAATCCAATGGGTTCAAGTCCAGCTACCGCGCTGGCCACTGGGAAGCGCCACCACGCTAACCCATCTGTTTGGATACGTTGAATCTAAATAACGCCGTTCCTGAACGGTTTATTGTTCTGGACACCCGTCATTCTGTAGTTTGAATGTAGTTGGAATCTTCTTTCCAAATTCATACCACCAAATTCTTAGGTACTCATAACACAAACTCTCTTTACATTCGGCTAGATTATTGTTTATTATTTATCAAAATATTTCCTAATTTCCAGCATGAATCAGCAAAAATAGATTTCCCTCACTATTTTTAAGAAGCAAAGTAACTATGTTAGAACGAGTAAGGCGAAAAGATATTTTATTGATGTGTTGGTTCAATTTTATTTTTAGTAGCTTTGGCCCCTTTTGGCACAAAAGTAGCAATATCTCAGTTTTTTACCCTACAAAATTTCAACGTTTACTATCATTTTAGGATGCTCTTGAAATGGACATGTTTTTAAAGTAACTGGCATCTTAGGTTTCTTTATCTTTTTTTTTAACCACAGCAGCTCAAACTATGCATAAAAATATAAAAAAATAAAATTTTCTACTTCAAAACTGCTTTAAAAATTACTGGTCCTAGTTACCAAAATATTTCTTACGGTGTTCAAAAAGCTGTTTTTCTTTAGTATATTCCGAAAATAAAAATTAAAAAATTATTAAAATTGTTGGCACAAAGTCCAAAAATGTGAACAAAGGTACAAGTTATTTCAAATTTAGAAAATATTGAATATTTTCCGAACGGGTCAAGTTACAAAAAAAATAAAAAATGTTTCGGATTGGCCTTGACTTGGCGCATAAGCACCTTTCAGGTTATCCACTCATTATGGGACACCCTGTATAGGAACATAGGGATAGAGAAAGCGACTTTGTTTTATACTATGTAGTGATTAAATTAGTTTCGACAAACAAGGTTAGCATGAATGCGCCGTATGAGTCTATAATACGTAGTTTTACTTTGAGCCTTAGTTAACCTACACTTATTATAACATACGTAAAGTGTGTAAGTACCTGCCTTCGTTTATAATAGCTTTGTCGAACTTTACCCGTTATAAGTTAAATGGAAAGACAACACTGATGTATTCCCGAGGCAAAGTTACTTTGGATAAACATGCGTTTAGATTGAAGATTTAGATAAATATCGTAAACGAAAATACGTTGTTTGAATAAACAATCGTCAAATATTATAAATAAAACACATGTAATAAATAGAAACAAATGAAAACTAGTAAAACAGTTGAGCTCTGACTTTCTTATATTGGAATATAAGACTGGTTATACATTTATGTTCTCTAATTTGTGTTTATTGTGTATCTTCTGTTGGTAGTTCTAAATAAATAAATAAATATAAGTTGCAAGAAGCCTAGAGTAGGTATATTTAGTACCTACTAAATATACCTACTCTAGATACTTGGGGACGCTTCCGACTGGTATTGACATGGATCAATTGAGCTACCTTTAGACTGTTTGCAACCGTCTGCAGTTAGCTCAATGGTTTCAATTGTATATAATACTAGTTGTAATTTTTTCTGTTCCTTGATTGTAATTTTCGTTGTTAATAAAGGTATATTATATTTTCTAACTAAAATTGGAAAATTTAATAAAATATATTCAGAAATTAAACAAATCAGTGTAGTTATTTCCCTATTGAACCAAACGCTACAACGTTTCTCTTTCGTTATCTTGTTTGAAGTTCCCATAATCGAGTTTGCAGTTCTAACGTGCTTCAACTTTGTATTGACGTCGATTTCGTATCAGCTACTTTGATAGTGTTCTAATGTTTTTATTGCATTTCGTATCTTGTAATATTAGGAGTATTTTGTAAGTTCATATTATATAGTATACTAGCGGCCCGCCCCGGCTTCGCACGGTTTTATTATACTTATAAACCTTCCTCTTGAATCAGTCCATGTATTAAAAAACACCGCATCAAAATCCGTTGGGTAGTTTTAAAGATTTAAGCATTCAAAGGGACATAAGGATATAGGGACATGGGGACAGAAAAAGCGACTGTGTTTTATACAATGTAGTGATTATATTACGTAGCTGAGTCTTGATTTTTAGTGAACGCTTTCTCTTGTCAGTAATCTAGTAATTATTTTCATCTTCTTCACAATATTCAACTAAGAATGGAGTAGCGTATTGTACACTTGTGACAGAAATTATAATCATGTTTAGTTTTATTAGTTTACTAGCGACCTGCCCCAGCTTCGCACGGTTTTATTGTAAGTATAAACCTTCCTCTTGAATCCCTCTATCTATTTAAAAAAACCGCGTAAAAATCCGTTGCGTAGTTTTAAAGATTTAAACATTCAAAGGGACATAGGGATATAGGGACAGAGAAAACGACTTTGTTTTATACTATGTAGTGATCAGCCTATGCTATTGCTGAAAGGCTACTTCCTGTAATGAATGCTATAATACCCCGATTTCAGCCTCTGCCAGCAGTCTTACACCGATCGTCGTCTAACTCGACCACACTAGGGATGTCTCACATTACGTTTACCGTCTGACTAACAATTGAAATATGCAGGAATGGATCGATGGACGTTTGTAGCTTCTTCACGCCAAAATAAAAAATTGTATTGGTCATAAATTTTGTTAACTTTTGCTAGACCTGGAAAATAAAATACTGGGGTTTTAGTCAATTCAGTCTCATGTGATAGAAATAACTGTATAATGTTTTATTTTATTTTATTTATTAGTTTAGATTAATCGGCTCATTTTTATCCTCAAAACGAAACATGCGAATACGCGTGCAGGTTTTTTATTTCCCAGCTAAAGAACGCTAACCTACAAAAATAGTAACAAACAACTATTGCAAACTCAAGCTACGGTAGGCCTTTAACCACTCAATTCGCTCGCTATCCTGAACTTTATTGGCCCACCCATAAACATAATTCGCGTTTTTCAACTCGCCTGCTTCGCAAAGCAAACTGCGATGCAAAACGTTCCCAGAACACCGAACACTACACACGTAGAGTTCAGATTTTGGAGGCATATAGCTGAGGGGAGATGGCTAGTTCCTTTTAAAAAACTCTCAGACCGTAATTAGCACCCTCATATTATTAAAACAAAAGTTTTGTACTTATATAAACTATACAATTTTCATTTGTCATAGGTATCATCGGGCTCGAGTTGAGGCCACCAGATGGATTAAAGGCTCTACAATATACACCAGCCATCTTACAGTCATCCGATAGAGAACTACGTTTATTGACATAGCTCAAAGAATAAGCACTACGCTAAGAATAAGAATAGGCGCTACGGCGCTCATTAGCAGAGGCCTGTGTCCAGCAATAGCCTGATATAGGATAATGATGATACAACAGCCATACAATTATACACTGTGTCGATACCGAATTGCTCCGTTTTTGTTTGCCGTATCGCACCCCTGACGGCACTTGCAGCTTTTTCTGCTTTAATCGCTGACGGGATAAATGGAATCCATAGTCGGGTGTGAACTCCCATTCCTGAGGGATGCGATGCAATTTCACCGTTCGAGAAAAAGCTTCGTGAGACCAGGGATTAATCTATTCGGCACGTATCTTTCTCAATTGCAGCTGCTTTAGCAGCATCTTTTTGCAGAGCGTTGTTTGCAAGCTTACAAGCAAAATTCGACCAAAAGAGAATACAAACTGGATCAAAAGACGAAGGCCATCTTATAAAATTAATAAGGTTTTATGTGACGTTTTTATCCTGTTAAGTTTAAAGTCGAATTCAGCAAACATATTTACAACTCCAATCACTCACACACACACAATCACTCACACACTTACAAACAAACACACTTTCACATATTAACTTCTTGTCTTTACTGACTAGAGTTACTTACTTTTAATTTCATTTTTTATTGTTTAAAACGTCAAAACTAATATGTATGTTCGATAAGTTTGGTAGAGTTAGTATTAGTTTGTTTTCACAGTATTAAATAGTTAATTTCTTTAAGATAGCCGCGCAGCAGAGCAAGACCCTCTAGCACAGGTATAATATTACTTAAAAGAGGGTCCAATACCACTGAAATGTACTAGATTAAGTTAAAGAAATAAAATATTTTGTATTTTTTATTAAACTCGATGTAGTTACTCTCTGTGCCGTAATTTTAAACCCTGAAGTAATGCAATTGTGAGACTCGAAACCTGTTAGGAATGCTTGTCGATGGACGCCACTGTACTAAACTTACTAATTGAGCTGTTTGTGGAAACACTTGGTTCAAGCGTTTCCGCGTATTAGGGCACACTCAATTTATAAAGATCTTACCAAACTTGTAATTGGGCTACAGGTTGCGGAATGCTTGCGCTTTAATTATATTTTGGTCAACAAATCGGTCAAATTAGCATTGAAGTTCATTGTGGCAATGCTATCATCATTCTGGGCACTCTGCCTTCTGGCGACGACGGCTTATTTGATATAAGTTTAAATTTACTCGAAATTTTTCATTCTGTTTTGCTTTAATTATTTTCAACCAAGTTTATTGACGTAGATTAGAATTATTGTCATAGAATAGAAGCGTGGTTACAGTACTGGTTACTTGAAATACATTAATAATGATTGGTATTTAATTATAATTAAGGACAAGAATACAGGCAAATTGAGGTAAATGAAAAAATACCTTAAAAAAACTCCACCATATTTTTAACCATGACTCGGTAAACGTAGTGTAGGACGCCCTCCGGCCAGGTGGGATGACGATCTGCGAAAGACTGCTGCCAGATGCTGGATGCGTCAAGATGAAGACAGGACGCTATGGCGCTCATTGGGGGAGGCCTATGTCCAGCTGTGGACTTATTAGTCCACAGCTGGACATAGGTTGTTGTAGGTTGATGATGATGATATTTTTAGATCTTTGTGCGCGAAGGCATTATGCACCTAGTCTGAAAGAGTGACTCAATGTTATGAGAAACTGCGGTAGTTATAACGGCAGATGAAACTTTGGAGAAAATTACTGCAACGTATGAAATTTAACCTCAGATGTTCAACGGTGAGGAAAACTTTGAAAATAAGATCCAGTTTAAACTTGGTGCATCTGTAAGATTTCTTGTTCTTATTCTTTTGTTTGTGGCGTACGAGGCAGAAAGGGTTTTGTAAGGGGTAAGTAGTAGGTGCTATATAAAAGTAGGTGTAGAAGCATGCAATGCACAGGTGCCATGGTCAAGTTTTTCGGAGCGAAGAAAAAATAATAACGTATGACCACATACGTAGTTTGGTCTCAAAATAGTGTTAAGGGACTACCTAAGTGACTAGTCAGGATTAAGATTTAATAGGTAGATTTTGAACACTTAACGCTATTTTGAAAAGAAACTAGGGAATTCATGATGTCGACACACCTAGTTTCGTATCAAAGTCAATTGAATTCAAGAATTTGTCGAACTGCTGCTAAAGACGATCCGAGAAACTCAAAGACATTTGAGAAACTGTTTTTCTTCTTACATTCACTTCTATCAATTATTAGTAATATTATCACCTCACCATGCACTCCTGTCAGATTCAAGTCATCATTCAAACCATCAAATTCAAATTACCACTTCAAATTAAGACTTGAACAATCTACATGATGACGATATTAATTAATTCACAGACTTAATTTTTTATTTTTAGTATTTAAGTTTGTGTTTTATTTCATAAATAAATATCTTTATTTTTTATCTTTTCATCTTTGCTTTAATATACCAACCTCTACTTCTACATCCAACTACATTTTCATTTCTTGAACGTCTTTTTCCTCTTCCTAACATGCCTATATCATGCTAAACTTTTACTCCACATAATATACTCCACTTACCTTGACTTTAAATAAATGATTCTAAAATAACTCTTGAAATACATTGAGTCGATTAATCCTTTTACTCACTTCAATGACACAAAGGCTTCTAAAACCACTAAACCATATCCAAAAGATTTAAAGCATAAATTTCGCAAGACACCAACCGAACTCCGACCACATAAATTTTGTAAACAGACACTGCACATAAAATATTCGCCACAATATTGCAGTGCTAAAGTATTTTCAGCTTATTAAAATTTAAAACGGCCACATAATAAAGCCCTCAGAGAATAATGGCCACTAAGGAGCTGGTTAGAATTTTCTTTGAAAATGTTTTAACAAGAGTTTATCCACTGTTTTGGCATAACCACATACAATATCTTAGAACAATAAATTCGAAGCAAAATATAAACGTGATATTTAAAAAGGTGTTTTAAAAGACCCGACTACTGAGAACTAGAATTATGAAAAATTTAAAGCGTAAACTGGTTTCTAACCGATTATATTGTTTTAAAACCAGCTTTGACATCTGTTCTTTGATTGTAATTAATGGGTATTAGGGCACTGCCTTTTTCTATGACTTTTGAGGTGCAGCACCAGCAGCATCGACAGCATTCCAGAGAGCCGATGAGGCACTTATTTATAAAGAAAATCCCAAGTCCAACAGTGCTATTATAAGGCTAGTGGTGTTTTTAAAGTAAGCCACACATAAAGGACATGATTTTTGACACTACAAAACCTATTATTCATTACTAGCGAACCGACCCGGCTTTGCACGGTTTTATTATATGTATAAACCTTCCTCTTGAATCACTCTATCTCTTAAAAAAAAACCCATCTAAATCCGTTTCGCAGTTTTGAAGATTCAAGCGTTCAAAGGGACATAATGACATAGGGACAGAAAAAGCGACTTTATTTTATACTATGTAGTGATTAGTGGAATTGAAATCTACCTAGTAAATTGTTCCTTCATGACAAAACTAGGTCAGTCTTTCTCATAGTATTTTTCTTCAGAATTGTATACACTCATCGGTAAAAGTAAGTAGGAAACAAAATACTGGGCTAGGATTTAATGGCAATCTATAACAGGGGTAAATCAATCTATGAGAGCTACTGCCGACAAACTGTTACACAGCTTGGCAGAAACGTTATTATGTAATGTACTGTTATTTGAAAAATAAATACAATACAATACAATGAATAATCTCAGGAACAATACGACATTCTGAAAAGTACTGGTGAGAAGATATTTTAATTTTTTCTCCATGCGTCTATTAATTACGTCCTGCAGTCCAAACTGAGTGCCACAATGAATACATTCTGTGATTAAAAATTAAAATAAAAAGTCGTGAGTTGTAAAAGCAACCAGAAAACACGGGACCAGCTCAGGCGTTGTTTTGCAAAAATATGAAACGATTAAAGTGAATTCCAACAAATGTCTGAACCCGTTTGAACTAGTTCTGCGTTTTAGTTTGTTTTTTCTTTTCTGTGTCTTAGCTATTAAAACTTTCATGGGCAACTTTTGTGTCTTACTTGGCACTATAGGGAAATAACTAAAGTTGGCACTATCTTATCTCTGGTTTATTTGTAAACACCAAAAACTACAAATAAATTCAAACATAAACATCCATCAGCAATGCCAGATCTATTTCAAGAGAATTGTCTATTTATTTGCATCTCATGACTGAAGACAGTTCTATAGTCCCGTATAAATAAAACAAAGACAAAGGAATGCAGTAAATAAAATAAATCACAGTAAAGTTAATAACGAATGAAACAGTGCTGAATATAATGTTTCGTCTGATGTTTTTTAGCTCTGTGAAATTGTTTGTCCTTTATTTCCTTAATAATAAAGGACTTTAGAAACTCTACGTAGAGCTGGTAACACACTGGTGTTGGTTCTGTTGTTTAGTGAAACAATTTTTTTAGTACCTACCTACCTAAAATATTAACCTCCTAATAGGTTAGCGTCAGGACCCCTGGACCAAGTGCGATATTTTATATTTGGAAACTATCAAATTCCAATACCTTTTCAATACTATTTGATACCTCAGTTAAATTATTTAGTACCTCGATGAGCTGTGAAATAATTTGAAAAGAAAGTGGTCAGACATTCTGACGTCAGGTTGTCTGGACCACATGTTTTTCACATAGTTAGAGGCAGTAAAACTTGAAAAATCCTTTGTAAATATTTAATACCTTTTTAATACCTTCCAATACCTCTTTATTTCAAACATTTAACCGTCGCAAAAAAAAGTTACGGATGAATATTAAATTTTGCAGGAAGGTTGTTCGATACATATCTAATTTACCGCAGACATAACACTAATCTTGTGAATGCGTAAGTTTGAATGTCGAGATGTAAATATGTGTGGATGGATGGATGGATGTTTGTTAACTCTTCATGACTATGGATAGGACTGGATGAAGTAAAAAGTAACTTTTTATGAAATTCTGATGAATGAAATTTCATTGTATCTTACGAATAAGGTTACAGTTGCAAAACAACAACTTTCAAGGAGACGGTTTTTACTTATTATTTGGAAAAGTTGCGGCCAAATTCTGATAGACAACGTCCTGGTAGATACATATTATCCTTCTTACAAATAAACATAAAAATTCGGTTTTAAGCACAAAACTATGCGGCTGTCCCAAACCAAAGCCAGTAAGAGCCATTGTGAAAAAATTACAGGAGAAGCGAATCAAAATTTTTTACCTGCCTCTTCAATAGTAAGAAATTTGATGAACTATTTGTTCGTGATTATTTGGTAATGTTTTTTTTTCAAATAGAGAGTATTAAAATCGAAAAACTGTAGCACATACACGTTTTATGAGACTTACTACATAAATATTTTCAGACGATTAATCAAGAAACAAAATCAAAAACCTAGTATAGTCTCTTAATAGGCTTTAAAGTTGGAAGATTGGAATAGTTTATAGTGTTCGTCACTAAAAACCAAGTTTTTAAAAGTTTTACTCAAATTTGGCTGACCTGACTTAGCTTGATTTGACATAAAATAATAAGTAAATGGTACAAAAAAATATCAAAAAAGACATTTATTAAAAACTTAGTAATAGCCAATCCCAAATTGAAAAACCTAGTAAGTAGTAATTTCAAACTCAAACACTATGAATGAAATGTTAATGGAAATGTTACATGCTAGGATTTTGATTTTGTTTCGCAATGTAGCAAGTGGAGTTACTAGGATTAGTGGGTCACGTCACTTTGATTCTAAATAAGATGAAATACGGGTGTTTTTTCATAACACGTGGCTCAAAATTCAAGAAACGGATGACGATAAAAGCGTTTACAAAAAAAATGGCTCTTACTAGGTTTTGGTTTGGGAGAGCCGTATGAGCGGGCTAATCTTAGACCAATAGTAACGAAGAACCGCTATAAACATCTCAAGAGACTCGCTAAATAGAGAGTAAGTTGGGTCAAGGGCCAGATCCAAAAAGGGGTTCTCCTGGACTCGGCGCGTATTGTCAGGAAGTTCCTCTGTCTGCAACCCTAGTCACCAGCTGCTTCAGCCTAGCTTCGCGGCCGGTGATCCACCGTTTTGATATATTTTTTTCTGTTGAACAGTTTTATAATATAAATAAATAAATAAAAAGCGCTTTATTCCGATATCACATATCACAAAAATTTCTCATAACAATTTGCAAGACATATAATAAAGAATTCCTTTTACATTGCTTAAACCTGCGATTGAATTAATGATAAAAATTATATTATTAACTCAGTCACAAGAAAATAATTAAATATTAGTATGTCATGCATTAAATAAAAATATTCATTCGTAGTCATCGTGTTTCTTGCTGTCAGTTTATTTAATTGTGATATGGACCTGGTGTATGCCTCCTCCAAGGATCTCCAATTCTCTCTATCTCTAGCTTTGCGCGTCCATATTTTCCCAGCTATTTAGTTTTATAATATATATATTTTTATAATTACTAGCTGCATCCCGCGACTTTGCCTGCGTGTACGCTTATTTGTAAAATAGAGAACAATATGTGTGTCAAAAACAGAATAAAGAATAAGACATGTTTTATTATTAACATAAAGTTTTACTTTCATCATGTTTTCTGTGAATCTGTAAACAACGGAATGTTTTTGTCATCAATTTTAAAATTTTATTGCACAACCCCCAGTTTTTTAAGAAAAAAATTCGTAAGAAAAAATACGTGATATTAAATAAACTATGAAATTTAGAATTTGAAACAATTTCAGAAACCATTAGATGTAGACTGAATATTGACATAGGTACATGTTTCAGCGATTTCTAAAATTCAATCAACAACGCTGGTCTTCCTGTAGTGCTGTTTTGTGAAGTCAAACATTTTCACATAAAATATTTGATTATCGCTTATATTTTGTACTTTTTTCTTTCTTTTGGCGTTTTTTTTTCTTTTTATCGCCTTTTAAATCACTATTACCGGTTTTCTGTTGTCCCAAAATAGAATCAGAGTGTTTCACAATAAATTTATCTCTTGTCTTCTCCGTCTCCTTGAAAGTTGTTGTTTTGCAACTGTAACCTTATTCGTAGGATACGACAAAATTTCAGTCATCAGTAACTTTTACCTTCATCCAGTCCTATCCATTGTCGTGAAGAGTTAACAAAAAATAACACAAACTACATTGGGACAGCCGCATAGTTTTGTGCTTAAAACCAAATTTTTATGTTTATTTGTAAGAAAGATAATATGTATCTACCAGGTTACCTATCAGAATTTGGCCGCAACTTTTCCAAATAATAAGTAAAAACCGTCTCCTTGAAAGTTGTTGTTTTGCAACTGTAACCTTATTCGTAAGATCAATGAAATTTCATTCATCAGAATTTCATAAAAAGTTACTTTTTACTTCATCCAGTCCTATCCATAGTCATGAAGAGTTAACAAACATCCATCCATCCATCCACACATATTTACATCTCGACATTCAAACTTACGCATTCACAAGATTAGTGTTATGTCTGCGGTAAATTAGATATGTATCGAACAACCTTCCTGCAAAATGTAATATTCATCCGTAACTTTTTTCTGCGACGCTTAAATGTTTGAAATAAAGAGGTATTGGAAGGTATTAAAAAGGTATTAAATATTTACAAAGGATTTTTCAAGTTTTACTGCCTCTAACTATGTGAAAAAGATGTGGTCCAGACAACCTGACGTCAGAATGTCTGACCACTTTCTTTTCAAATTATTTCACAGCTCATCGAGGTACTAAATAATTTAACTGAGGTATCAAATAGTATTGAAAAGGTATTGGAATTTGATAGTTTCCAAATATAAAATATCGCACTTGGTCCAGGGGTCCTGACGCTAACTCCTAATAGGTATACAACTTTTCTTTCGTCAAACGTAAGGGTTAATACTCACAACAAAAAATGCTATTATTAGAATTATTTCTAAATTATAATTTCCCTCCCCATAACATTCTAGGTGAGATTGGCACAAAATATCTTTTGTCCAACAACTTACTACAGAATATTATATAACAACATATTCAGTTTTACGACGATAACATCTCATACAAACGTGAGTTTTTTTATACAAATTTCACAAGAGGTGAAACGAAAATAAAATCTGTTTTGATAAGGTTAAGAAAATATAAAATGGATGGGTATAGATACAATGTACTATGTAAGTACATTAGTTATGTATGTGGCCTACTTTTTAACCACAACACGGATAACGAACTAAATCCTTCGCAATCCCAGTAAAAATGCACCGCGCTAAATGTGGAACGCATTTTGCATACAAACTACCTTGAAACCACAAAACTTTTCCATTTGCATCGCCGTGTTCATTATTTCGCTCAAAATAGACTCAAAAAAAGATTGCTAAAAAGAAGTACAACTAATAATATTTTATTTTTTACAATGTAGATATTTTAATATTTGACGATTATCTCACCCGATATAATGACAAGTATCACGAACGTCTCTACAATACAATAAACTTTTTCACTACTTTTTGAAAATACCTATGGACCGGAATAAGACCGTGAGCAATAGCAGTGAGTTTCAAACCTTAGCTGTGCAAACGCGTACATAACGTACCAAGCCAATCTGCGATCTAACGTCTATCTTAAAATTTTGATTTAATTTACGATTGATTAATGTGGTCCCTTCAATAAATAAATTAAATAAATATTTCCGGACAGTCCACACAGCATCATCTAGCCCCAAGCTCAGCAGATCTTGTTTTATGGGTAGGTACTAGATGACCGATATACTTAATATAATACATTACATAGATAGATATTTTTTATAATACATAGAAAACACCCATACCAACGGAACAAATTTCTGCAGATCGTACACAAATTTGTTCGGAGGCGGGAATCGTACCGTAACCTTCTGCGTCGCAAGCGGACCTTCGCCCACCGCGCCACATTGGTCGTCAATAATTATTGGCGTAATAAGAGTTCTTTTATGGCACATTATAAAAAAACCAAATAATATTAAAAATTGTACTTAACAATTCACACGGTATCTCACCCGCTACGCCGGCCTTTCCATGGAAAGCTGTCATAAACCCGTTCCTTGCTCCACTTTCTATTGAACAAATAACCAAAAACAATTCTCATTCCTCCTTTACAATACGTCTTCTCGAAAACCCGCTAATAATTTTAGCATCAACCCTACCAAAGCCCTTAAACCTTATAATTGTCCAAGTTTGACTTCATGAAGTCTCCGGGATCATGAACCGGAATGGAAATAACTAGAATAACAATTATAAACTCTCGACTTGATAAAGGAACCGTCTTAAAGGTAAATTTAGATTTAAAGCCTTCAGCGATCAGACTGGAATTGCAGAAACAAGAGAGCTATTTACGTAAGCTTTTGTTTTACTTCAGTTTAAATACTAACATTACATAGGTTCTGAACATTGTTTACTTATTTTCAAGAATGGATAAAATACCTGTTTTGAAAATAAATTAATGGATCCATATTCAATAACTTTCTTACTTTTGTCAATACCAATATACAATTGACAATCGTATACAATGATTAGCCATAATTATTGGTTGAAACGGTACAAACTTACAAAATCCTCGAAGAAAATGTTGGTTCAAGTCAAACAATATTACTTATTTAACTAGGTATTCAAAAGGTTTTGCGTAGGTATAACAAATAGGATACTGTATTCAATGTAATTACAGTCTCTTTTGCCTTGGACCACTCCTCGTAGAACGGGAAAGACACTTTGAAAGTAATGTTTCAAAAGACAATAAGAGATTTGAGACGTCTAAGAGAGATCGCTTCGTTCGCCCAGTTTATAGCAGGACTTCTGTTAATCTCGCTTTTGGAGTTTCAATTGCTCTTTTTAATCTTATGCATAAGTTCACTTCCTTGATGATTGGAAACCTTGTTTCCTAAGTCTCAAAGTTGTGTTATTAAGATTTATTGCAATTGCATGGCTATTACTTTTTATTTTCGGTTTGCTGAATTTTCAATGGGTCGCGTTGTCTTGATTAATTTTGAGAATTATCTTTGTATAGTTTAAGCTACAGTTTAGTCATCTGAGAAAAGCTTTAGCATGTTAAATTTCAATAGCAACAGAAAACTATTATCATTAAAACATGTTCTTAATTGCATGGTAAACGTAGTAGCATTTTAGCGTCGTTTAAATACGTAGTTTTAAATTTCATGGAACTGATACTTAGTGGAAAATTTCAAATTAGGTTCAATAATAATAACTTCAGAAGAATACATTATTTGTAATAGGTAAATAATATATTTTTAACAGCTTACTGCAAAAAGTATTGCCTTAGGTGCTTATAAAAAGAGTAGATAATATCTTTTTGAATTGGATATATTATCTACATTAAATCTGCAAGCCGAAATAAAAGGGCTTAGGAGAGACAAAATCGAATTTAATAATCACTGTTGTTAAGATGACTATCACTAGATGATCGAACTTGGGCTTTAAAAATAAACAAGAAATGTAAAAGTATTATTTATTTGTATAAATGCTCTCTTACATAAAATGACACTTAAAAAGTTTATCTTTGGTCTCATGCAATACCTATTGTATCACACAAATCATTGAAGGCACACATTTTCTAAATAATTTTCTACTTATCTGTACAATAACGATGGAATTATATTATGCCGTTTCTATTCAAAAGTATCTTGTCTATTTTAAGTAAGCTGAATTATTTACTGTTTTCTTATAGGCACTACTTTTTGAATTTCCACAGATTTTATTTTATATCACTCTTTTCACAGTTCCAGTGCTAGTTTCAGTATCATTAGATGACCCAGAGTTAGAGTGTTCTAGTTTACTATCACTTTTATTAAAACTACTCTTAGTTTTACTACTCCTACTCAAAATAGACGGTTTAATACTTTTCTTTTGTTTTACTTTGATAGCTTTTTCTGGAGGTCGGTTTATACTATCAGTTCTATGTTGCAATTTGTTCAAACTGAAGTTGGTTTTTATCTGGGCAGTAGGTTGAGTACCGCTAACGTCTGGTAAATGCAGGTCACTGACACACACGTAGTTCTCATTGTCTTTCATTGGTGATTTTGTGTTGATTTTCACTGGAATCATTTCTAGTTTCTTGTCAAACAAATTGTCGGGACCTTTGGAGTCGAGTTCATCCTGCATGTTAATTGGAGAATCAACTCTACCAACCAACTCTTGTAAGAGTTTGTCTTCCAATAATTCATCTAGGGCAGCATCTTCGTCTTCATCTTCATCATCATCGGAGTAAAATGATGAGAATGAAGTCATTGATCCCGTCCGCTCACAATGAAAGTCATCTGGTAGCCGTACTCTTGGCACATTCTTTGGTATTTCTTTTTGGCTCAGTGACGGTTTGATCAGTATTGTTGTATTTGGAGTATCACTTGAAGCTATTATAACTTTAGGAATTTCCCTTTCTTTGCTCGCTACAATAATCGTTGGTTCTGCTCGAGTTAGCAATGTTGGTTTTTCAAATGATCTGTTCAAATGATAATTTGTATCAGGTGACAAACTATTGATGTTAACATAGTTCTGAGCTGAATCTACTTCTGATATTTTTTTCACATTCGATGCATCGAAAGAAGACAAAGGTTTCGTATTTTTGTATGCAAGTCGTCTCTCTAAAGTTGTAGTCCTAGGTGGGGGTTGGGGTGGAACTTTAGCACGTTCCGAGTGACTTTCAACGCTAGACGAGTAACTCCGGAAAGTTTGCAAAGTAGTTGGTTGCAGTGACAAGCGCTTCTGAGCTTTTGGTAAGTCGGGCAGTACTTTGGGAAAGTTCATTCTTCTTATAGTAAGTAACGCGTCCTCGTGGTTAACTGGTACGTTTAAGGAAGTGTCTTCACGTGAAGTAACGTTTATGTCGTTTCTAAAAGTAACAGGTGGAAGAATGTCTATTAAAGGCACTCCTGTTTTATCTTTAAAAAGTTCTTCATAGTTTATATCAGTGACAGGGTCGGACCTTGAGTGTTTGTGTGAAATTACCAAAGGCTTGTCGTGGGTGACAGCTAGTGTGACCTCATTTGTGAATGTTTTTGATTCATCATTACTCTTTGGTTCAGCTATAGCACTCACTATTTTAATTTCTCCGTCAGTTTTAGATCTCTGTAATTTGTTAGTGGAATGTTCAGAATTATCTCCATCAAAGGATTTAGAGATCTCAATCGGCTCTTGCTGTAGTATGGATCGCGTACGCGAGGATGGGGTGGCATCAATGGCAACTGATACTTTCTTAGACTTAATACTGTCAGTAGCTTTGCTTTTTAGAGAATCACTAGACTTGCTTGCTTTTTTTAAGCTACTTATTGAATGTTTATTGCTTGTTATTGATGAATGTGATCCAAAAGCTGATGTGGATGTAGTTTTTTCAGATGTTTTTCCTTTACCAGAACCTTTAGCAGTGTGGCTTTTGGTTCCATCGTCGATTTTCAAATCAACATTATGTATTCGTTTGTTATCCGAAAGCAACTCCTCCGATCTAGTAAACGGCTTCACAACACTCAACCGTTTATCATTATTGAGATCTGAATTTGATTTTCTCAGTATCGCCGGGGAACATCTATGCATGACCTCATTTGTAATCCAGTCTCTTACTTTGGTGTGTGCATCAAGTGTACTTGTAGATAAATGTCTTCTTAGTTGAAACCTTTCTCGGAAGCCGCCCGAGTCATCGGATTTTGGCGTTTTACAAGTATCAGATTTCTTTTTAATCTTTTTGATGCTGCCTCGTTTTTTGCTGAAACTCATGGATTTGATAACGCTACAGCCGTTTTTAAGAGTTTGTATCGCGCCCTTGTCTTCTTTGCTCTTTTGACCGATTAAGTCTACTTCACCTATTTCCGCGCGCGACTGGCGCGAGGTCTGAAGGGTTTGCTCGCGCAATCGAAGCTTTCGCTTTTTGAAATAGAGTATCGAACAAATGGCTACGTCGAAAACGAGGAATAAAACGCCGAGGGATATTATCAGAGTCACTGTTGCGCTGGACGTTTTAACGGGGATGTTGTTGGGCTTTGGTTTTGTGGCGGGGGCTGGCGTTGCGGCTTTTTCCATTAAGCCGGATGGTATGGGTCGTGAGGGCGTTTTTATTGACTGTATCTGTCGGTATATCGTATCGGTATCTGGTCGAGCCGGTTGAGAGTATGGGCGAACTCTGCCGAATGTTGCCGGGCCGTAATGTGGCGGAGGGGCCAACTGGGGCGACCAAATCTTCCTTATTTGATCTGAAAAACAAAGAAATTAAGAGTAAACTCATTTTCGTTCCGAACTTAATTAACCTATCGTCTGACTTCCGTTTACTTTCCACTCTGGGTTGCTAATGCGTTCGTTTATTAGCATTGTAACCCTTGACAACCGAACAGATTGAAACTTTTTCATTTCTATGAAGTGTTCACCTTGAAGTTCAAACAAATATCAGAGCAATTACCTAAGTTTCTATTTGTTGGTTTAGGCTTGGGTGTTGTAGTTGGAGTGTATTCAAACAAGGGGTCGACCACGTATCGACTCATCTTCTTTGGGAGCTCGTCGATCCAGAAACTTGTGAAATTAGAGCGATAAAGGCTGCTTATAGATGGCGGTATATCTGTAAACCAAATTAATTTCGTGAGAAAACCACAAACATAATAGGTAGATAATTATATTTCAAATAGAATATTTTTATTTAATAGAATTTTTTTCTTTATTAGGTAACAACACAAATAATGAATATTATACTAATATTATATATGCTAAAGGTTGGAGTTGAAGTTCGGAGTCAAATTTTTAATAGACGTATTTCCTAGGCCTGGAATAAAACATAGACTAGTTTTCACGAATTGTCACGGAGGTAAATACGCATGGTGTAACAAGTAATTAATACAATACAATTCTGACCGACGGTAACCTAATTAAAGAGAAAAAAAAATGGAAAATAACGGTGACCTTGTATGTATCATCGTAAATTATGTCTTCATCATCATCATCATGATGATGATGAAATCGTAAATTATGTCTTACCAATTCTCAAATAAGGTTGATTAGTTCCATCATATTCCGGCCACTCAACATTGTACTGATTCCACTGCTTATGATCCAAAGTGTGATATTTGTTCACACTTTGAGTGTTCGGTGATCTGTAAGCAAAAATAATGTATAATAAACATGTAGACAGTCTAAAACGATGTTTCTACAATCTTTGATCCTAATAGATGTAGACGATCCAAAAATGTAAAAGTTGCCATTATGTAGGACCGGCTTTCTAGTTGACCTCCCAAATGATCGCCTCAAGCAATACTTATTGAATGCAGTATCAGTATTTACGACCCATATTTTCGGTGAAATGACGATAAAAATCGTCTTTTTCAATAAAAGGCTTCTTTCCATCATTCTTATGGAAGACCGAAGAGACTTTCATAAAAAAGAGGGATCATATTTTAGGAACGGAGACATCAGAAGTAATTTCTTATTTATTAGATATTTATCTTAAGGCTTTCAAATAAGCCTTTCATCATCATCATCACCAGCCTATAATAGTCCACTGCTGGACATAGGCCTCTCCTAATGAGCGCCATATATGGCATCATTATGTGGGGCCTTTACCCAACTCAAATTAAAAACTATAAATATGAATGATGAATGATGTTTAATTTTTAGTGTTCCGTACGCAAGGGGTAAAACGGGGCCCTATTACCAAAACTTCGCTGGTCGTCCACCTGACTGTCTGTCATTAGGCTCTCTCATGAACCGTGTTAGTCAGACAGTTGAAATTTTCACAGTATATCGTGGCCGCAATAACAACAAATACTACATAACAAAATAAAATAGCCCCTAAATTATTTAGAACAAATATTTTTATTCCGTTTTTATATATGGTACGAAACCCTTGGTGCTTGAGTCCGCCTAGCACTTGGCCAATTTAATTGTTTATTACTTTAAAAGTAACACTTTTGTGATAAGTATCACCAAAAACTTTCCAAAATTAGCCTACATGCATGTGACTTCTGCGTTTGAATGCAATGCACCTTTTCTAAATCGAATGTGCAATAATGTGCACTCTCCGGAGAACTGCGTGTCTAAGAAATGTGTTTCAGTAACCCATAAACAAAAGGCTCCGGCGCACAGAATCAGGCTCACAAAGGCAAACGCCTGGCCCAGCAGCCGCCAAACCTGGCACAGAGCCCGCCAACACGATTTATGACCTGCACTCTTTGGGAAGTTATCGAGATTGGTTGCGAAGGTTTATGTCGATTTCTATTGTCGCGGAATGTGTTTGTCTTTAATATTTGGAAATTTACAGATGTATTTATGAATCAGGAATGTAAAACACTGTTATTATCCCATTTATATGTTTGCAATAGGAATCTACCTACGGTCGACACAATATTGAATCTTACTTTATTACTTTAATCGATTTTTTAAACATTTCGTATTATTTCTAAACTGCATGGTAATTATTTTTATTCTCATTTTGACTTCAAGTTGGTCTATTATTCGATAGACATTACTGGATATTAGTGAACAAGTTTGCACAAAAAACTCACCCAATTTTGACGAAGTTGGTCCACAATCTCATCATGACTTCGCTCAGTAGTTTCTCCTGGATGGTGTAGTCGGCTGGAAAGTGCGTGTTGGCGCCCCCCAGCGGAACTCCTAGGATATAGGGCAGCTCCTCACCATGCACGCTTTTATTCAGCTGAAATTGAGAAGGTTGTAATGTATCATGGTAGAACGAAACGTTAAGTGGAGTGAGGTAGGAACAGAACGTGTTCTAGGGATGCAAGATGCAAGAGAAACGAACACAACGGAGACAGGCAAACGTTTGTAACCATAATTTAACATAAAAGTAATAAATGTTTTCTTAACTTAATCTGGCGTATTATTAAGCAACAATACAAAAGATTTTCAAATATTTCACGCTTTTTTTCAGCTGAAATTGAGAAGGTTTTTCAAATGTTTCTGATATTGACAATATTTTTAAATAAATAATGTTCCAACTGGATCAGAAACGTGATACATACAGAAAGGAATCAGAAAAAGTGTTGTGTATACAAGAGTGTTCAATAGATAGACCCTGGCTAATTTGCGAATTCAAGATTGAAGCCTCTCTATGTTTTTGAGAATTTAATATTTAGGTCAAATTATAGAATGGAGAATCATTTTAATTCAGTTCAGGTTATTTATACAAAAAAATTTTTAGATCGTGTATTATTAAAGTAGCTCCTTATAAAAATTATAAAATTGAGAAAAAAAAAATAACCAACGAAAAAATATAAATCAATGAAATTAAAAGCATGAAATTATAATGTCGTCTTGTTCACCGTATTATGCTAACAAAATTATTATTGCCGTTTTGAAATTGTATTGAACAAGGGATCAGGAAGTATATTTTCTATATGCCTATTGCAAATAAATTTTCCTAGCAGTAAAATAGAGCAGCCTTCTGTTTGTGTAATAGATATTCAGCAAACACACACGGCTCTGTTCGATAAAGTTTAAAAAGAAAATAAAAAAGATGTTTTTGATGGCCAATCGAACCCTGACGTTATTACAGCGCCGTGCACAAACTCCATCATGTAAAAATGCAGTATCTAAATAAAATGGACGGGTGCAGTAAAAAATAACACTCTTCATGAGTTACGGCGCTGCAGCGAAGAACTATCGATCCTATTTCCCGACTGAATATAGGGTATATTCAGTCGGGAAATAGGATCGATAGTTTTCCAAGTTCCTCGGAAATATTCAAGGATGCGCTTGTTTTTGACACGTTGTAAATCGGGTTGTAAGGTTTTTGTGCCTGGAATGATGTAGGTGTACGCCTTTTGAAGCTAAGCAGGTCATATTTTTTTAGTTGAATTATTATAAGAGACTAGAAAATTGATTTTTGATATTTGAACTACCAAATTAATGATCGATTATTATAATATCACACCATAACATCAAATAACATTTCAGTTTACATCACATTTATTTATAATTTTAATACGCTCGGGTGTAATATACCTACATAGCTTTAAACTTTTCCCTTGAATTACTCTATCTATTAAAAAACCGCATCAAAATCCGATGCCTAGTTTTACAGATCTAAGCATACATAGGGACAGTCAGACAGCGAGTTAAAAAAGAAATCCAACAAACAAACATGCGTGCCGCGGGCCGTAAGTATTTGCATCTCAAAGCATTACTTCATATGTGATTTAGGGTCTTCTATTCTTTTGTGGATACTGGCAGGTTGATCTGATATTCGTGAATTATTTAATCATATTATTATTGTTTTGTTTTTGTTTGTAAAATGATGGCTATATTTTGTATGTAAATGTAAAATGAAAAAATATCTGAGAATGGAAAAATAATTAATATTTATAAATACTTCGAGTTGACTCAGGGCGTCAAATTTGATTTTTTCTAAGGTCAACTCAACGTAGTCATAGGATCTTTGGTTCAAATTTTCAAAACGTTACGAATATACATAATTTCAAAAGGTAAAACGAATTTTATACGACTTTTGTCGAAAACTGAAACTCGGCACATTTCAATGCACGTCAGTTGTTCAAGTTTTATTTTTCCGAACACCTGTTGAGAACTTTTGCTGGGCCGTACAGTTTTTGTCGATTTGAACAAAAGAGAGTTTTCAATTGTCTGTTGAAATTTTAATGAGATTCTGTCATATTCTTAATATGACAAAGCTTACAAAAATATTTTCTGAGCTCCGTATCGTGCGCCTGTATGGATGAAAAATTTGTAGCTTACGTTTTATTACAGGCCAACAAACAAGAACTTCACACAAAATTTCAACACGATACGTTCAGTAGTTTTGGCATGACGAGGGAATAAAAATCCATACAAACTTTTCATTGATTAATTAGTAAATGATTCTTGAATTATTTTGCAGTATTTAGTGAGTATTACTAGTTTTAATTTATTTATATTTCTTGATTGTTATTTTTGCAGTTAGATTGGAAGATTGAAAGGATCTGACTGTAGCCAGCGGCAAAGACACTGCTGACAGAGTTGTGTCCGAAGACGTAGAAGTAGCTCTGTTGGTTGGCTTTGGACTGGAAGTCAGCGAAACGGATGGTGGGAATTGAAACGATTTGACTGTAGACACTTACCGCGGCAAAGTCACTGCTGACAGAGTTGTGTCCGAAGACGTAGAAGTAGCTCTGCCTGTTGGCTTTCGACTTGTAGTCAGCGAAGTGGATGGTGGAGATTGAAAGGATCTGACTGTAGACACTCACCGCGGCAAAGTCACTGCTGACAGAGTTGTGTCCGAAGACGTAGAAGTAGCTCTGTTGGTTGGCTTTTGACTGGCAGTCAGCGAAACGGATGGTGGGAATTGAAAGGATTTGACTGTAGACACTTACCGCGGCAAAGTCACTGCTGACAGAGTTGTGTCCGAAGACGTAGAAGTAGCTCTGTTGGTTGGCTTTGGACTGGCAGTCAGCGAAACGGATGGTGGGAATTGAAAGGATTTGACTGTAGACACTTACCGCGGCAAAGTCACTGCTGACAGAGTTGTGTCCGAAGACGTAGAAGTAGCTCTGCCGGTTAGCTTTCGACTGGTAGTCAGCGAAGCGGATGGTGGGAGCCAGGGCACGCGCGTCGCTGAAGAGGTTGAGAATCACGTCGCGGTTGCTTTCCACTGTCCAGCGCTGGGGGTCTAGCTTAGAAGGAGCATATCTGAAGGAAAGAAAAATAAATATTAAAGGAAATTAAAAATAATGATCATTACAGCTAAATAAAAAATTCAAGCACGAGTGTAGAGTTTTATTCAAAGTAACTCACTTTTTCAAGATGGCTGCCAAAGCCTCCTCCTCAGCCCCGTCAAAGACAATCTTCGCATAGTTGCTGATGAATTCGTCCCGCTCCTTCTCCAACACGCCGTGGTCCAGCTCGATGACTCCGAAGTCATGGTAGCTTTCCAGTTCTGTGACGCCGCTGAGGAGCTGATACCTGGAAGTTTGTTAATATAGAGGATTGAACCTTAAGAATAGCTACTATTTAAGGACAACAAAGTGTTCATTCATTAATTCTAACATCGTAACGTCATCTGTCGATTATCCCGGCCGGGAAACTTCTGATAACGTCTTTATAGAGGTAGATATTGAATAGTTAAATAGGTACCTCATTGACATGGAGTTTAAATTACTTTGTAAGTATGTCCGGTTTTTTTATATATTTTATTGTAGTCAAGACTTGCATCTGCCCACGGCTTCGCACACGTAAGTTCTATGGAAACGTTTTAAGGTTATTTCTATCCTCTGTAAACTGATTTATGGGATATTATGCCAGAGCTAGGACTATGTCTGTTTAAAATTTCAACCCGATCCTTTCAGTAGGTACTGAGTATTCACTTGCGTGAAAGAGAAACAAACATCCAGACATCTATACAAATTTTCACGTTTATAGTATATATATAGGGTTTATATATATAGGGATTGGCCGGTTTTTATTTCGACAATATGAAAGTTTCACATTTTAAATATGCTATTAATTTAGTCGAATATGGCTCCAGGCTTTTTACGGCTCAGAAATTGGGCTATCACAATAAAACCAGCCATACTAACAAAGTAATTCAAACTCCATGTCAATGAATGAAGGTACCTATTCCACTATCAATATCTATAAAGACGTTATCAGAAGTTCCCCGGCCCGGGTAGTCGACAGATGACAATACGACAGACAGTTCTGAAGTCTATGCGACAGTTATAAGATAACTTTGAGGGGTGTATTTTATGGGACATAAAAATGTTTGAAGTTATACAGAGTGAATACTTGGGGTAGTTCGGGTATCATATCATTAGGTGGGTGAAGTTATCTCAAGGAACGAATAGATAACTATTTAGATTTCTTGAATACGTTTCAGTCATATTGAAAAATTAGCTTCTGAGAACAATGCGAATGGAAAAAAGAAACCTACAAAAATCACTATAAAATTGGAGGGATTCATGAGGGGTTGTTGATAGGAGTAGAGGTGGATTTTTACATTTCTTAACGGAACGCGTTGGCCCATCTGGCAAAGACTGCCTTTTGCACTGTTTATTTAGATATAAGATTATTATTTTTACTTTCAAGTAGAATAAAGTTTTCATGCATTTATTCCTTTTTAGATAATACCTATAAACCATTAGCCACGTGATAAATACATTTTTTTCCTCATCTACCTTAATTTGTGTTTTTATATATTTTTGCCATTTTAAAATAAAGTTATTATAATGGTAAATTAAATTAAAAAAACTCTCGTTTGTAATAGATTTTTTCGATGGTGCACTTTACAGCCATATCTTTTATAATTGTCTTACTTGATGATCTCACCTATGAAATAAACGCTCTTTTTACGATAAGGTGAAAACTAAAGTATTGCATAAAATCAAACACTGCCTGCTGGTAGGTGCGTAAACATAAATTTGATTTCCATCAAAGAAAATCAACCAAGGTTTCAAAATAGTCATACTTGCTCAACAGATTCGGGTACGCCTCCATGGTCTTAGCGGGCTCGATGGGGATAAATGAACCAGCGATTATAGGAGCAAGAGGAGATTCGAACCTGCGCGCAAGAATCTGCACCTTTTTGATCTCTGATAGCCTGAGGAGAAAATAAAAAATAAATAGTAATCTAGAATAGAATACAATTACATTTATTTCAACACACACATAGATTAATAGAAACATTCAAAATTAAACAAAGAATACGGAGGTCTATAGGCTATAAGAGACAGAAAATAAATGATCTCTTTGGCCGAGCTGAAAGAGGACCATTCCGCGCTTTTTTCATTAAATATTTGGTTTTATAAAGGTAACAAATTTAAATTCCACTGCACAGAAATATCAGTCTGGTATAAAACTAACGTAGTTTTTGTGTAACTGAGTTTTCATAGATGGCACTTTTGGCGACCACTTTTTGGATTTCCTCAAATAATGTCAAAAACAACAACGCTTTATAATAGACTACAAGAATTTAGTAACTAAATGCTAAGTAATTTTACCTTTAAAGGATAAGTTGCGAATAAAGTTTTTAAAAATTGTATAAAAACTTTGGCAAGTTTTTATTTTTTTTGCTGATTCCGCATAAGGTATTCTCCTAATCCCTTAAAAAGCATAAAAAGACATTCTGATGGTTCACTTCAGCTATAAAACTCCTGAGAAAAGACATCAAACCTGTCAAAAACTGCTCGGCCCATAAAGCAAGGGTCTCAGGAATACGAACCCCAATTCCCCCAATTATGGAGTGATAGACCGTCCAACTTTATAACGATAGAACTTCCGCGTTACAGAGGAAAACATCGAATCTTTGTTTTAGGTTAATAACTTTATCTGATGATAGGGACTTAGGTCAAATACTGGATGGAAGGTTCAGGACCGATCTGTGTTTTGTTTGGGCTTGATCGTGTTAAGTAATGTGATACTGGGAGGTCTGTTGTTTGTTTGTTGCAAAATCATTTTTTTCGCTGAGGAATAAGGTTTATTTTCAGTCACGACTACATAAAAGCATCCTCTACCTACTGTAGAAGTCCATCTTAACCCTTAATTACTCGCACGAATCACATTGGCGCGAACTAGAGAGCTACTGTTGGCAGAAACTGACCGTAGTATTATTTTTAGCGCGAAAAGGTGTGTCGACTCTATGCGGTAATTAAGGGTCTATACATCATAGACACGTTATCCCCTGTCAGCTATGTATGTAGGGTCAAAGGAGGTGGGTCGGCATTGTGGGTACCTTACCTACATTCACAACCCATGATTGTACCTCTAGAATGTCGTGCGGAATCGATAGATGGAGGCGGCTGGTGATCAGTGTCTGTGGTGTTATTTATGAGACGGCAATGTCCAAGAATCTTAACTAATATTATAAATGCGAAAGTTTCTATTAGTTTATGGATGTTTGTTCCTCTTTCATAACGTAGTTCTAGGCCTGGAAACACATAGGCTATTTTTCATCCCATAAATCAGTTCCCATGTTATAGAAACAGTCATCCATCTGTAAGTACATCTATAGAAACATTTGCGTTTATAATATTAAAAGTAAGGATTAACTCATGTTACTGTGGTTACTATTACTGCTATTTATTTATTTTAAACTTTATTGCACTAAAGCACAAAGGGTGGGCTTAATGCCGAGGCATTTTCTACCTGTTATTATGAAACGTAAATGTATATAAATGTAATTTTCTAAGTGTACCAATGTATCAAATGAAATTAACGATTACAATACAAAGACCTTCGTCTACTGCGCTGTAGAAGTCATCATCATCACTCACGGTTTCCTCTGAAGGCAGTTCATCATATTCTTAGCGCTTGGGTTGCAGCCGAGGCTCTGCGCGACCTGGAGAGTGTACTGCGCCGGGTCCTTCGTCATCGCCCAGTCCGAGAGCGCGGAGCCTGACATCAGGATAGCTCGGTGGAACAGACCTGGAAAGGGATGTAATGTTAAAAATATATCTCGTCATGCTAGCCCTAATGACATCATCCGGCAGGCCTTTGTCAGCGCTAACGAACCAGCTATTTTAACACCAAATGGCCTGTTCCGTGACGATAGCAAGAGGCCCGACGGTATGAAACTAGTCCCATGGGAGTTGGGGGCGCATTGTATGGGACACTACATGCATTTGCTCCCCTTGGAGTTGAGACCCTAGATTCGTGGGGTACCGAAACGCTCTGGGTTTTTAAAAAAATATGTGAGCGTGTGGTCGATACGATGCGTGACCCGAGAACTGGTGAGTATCTAGCGCAGCGCATCAGCATTGACGTACATAGCTCTATCCCTGAAATAAAACATATGCTACTTTACATTAAGTTTCACGCACCTAAAGCTATTTCTATCTACAACAAGTTACTTTCCCTCCATGTGGCATAGCTGTGGGATGCCCTGTATATGTAAATTATTAAAACTAGGAAAAAAAGATAAAACTTAAATTTTTGTTCACTTCAATTAAAATAACTAACTAACTAAAGAAGCGAACAAGAAACCTTTACCAAGGTTGTTAGTTATCGAGTTGGAGCAAAGCTCGTCTCAAGCTACACATGATGGAATGTCAGAGGTTGTTATAGAAATGGTAATGTCGGCTATAAATAGCTTCACAGTAGCTATTTGAATGAAGGATTTCCTGTCAATTGTTGGCTAAAGGTAAAAGGTATTCCATCTTTCTAACTATTCTTCTGAATTGTCTTACATACATAATACTCGATAATAGTCAGTGCTTATATAGACCTTATCGTTCGATGTAAGTATCATGTATCCTTTTTGAACTTGGATATATTAAAAAAAATATTATCCAGTAAAATGTTTTGGATATTTAAATGTGACTGATAGGCATACATTCTCAGAAATACCCTTGGGTATAAGCACGCCCAAAAAACAAGAGGGAAGGTCGAAACCCATGGGATATTTCGGGATACATTAAAATAAATTTAATTATACCGTGTATGGGATCCTAACATAACTGCATTGTCCGAAGATGGCATTTTACTCCAAAATAAATTGATAAAATTCCCATTGATCCCCTTCGTTTTCTGTTTTCGAAAAGTTTAAGGATTTATGTACTAGACTTACTAAAGCTGGAATAACACATCGGCTTTTTATATCTAGTACACATTTATAAATTACTAGCGACCCGCCCCGGCTTCGCACGGTTTTATCACATTATATACCTTCCTCTTGAATCACTCTTTCTATTAAAAAAACCGCATCCAAATCCGTTGCGTAGTTTTAAAGATTTAAGCATACAAAAGGACATAGGGAATAGGGACAGAGAGAGCGACTTTGTTTTATACTATGTAGTGATAAGGGTTTTGGGTGTGTTCTATGTACGTATAATAAAAAAACATCTATCTAACTATCTGTATAAAGTATAATTATCAGTCATCTACAAGCTCTGCTTAGCTTGGGGCTAGATAATGCTTTGTGAATTTTCCAGCATTATTCATAACTAGCAGGGCCCCGTGGTTTCACCCACGTAATTCCCGTTCCCGTGGGAATCCCGGGCCTATGTGTTATTCCAAACTATAATCTATCTCTGTGCCTAATTTCATCCAAATCCGTTCAGTAGTTATTGAGTGAAAAAGTAACAAACATCCATACTTACAAACTTTCGCGTTTATAATATTAATATAATTATTATATCTGTATTGCCACCCTAGGTGATGTAGCATATTAAGTACATTAAAATATCATCTGAGACATAGATTAAGTAGAATAGAATGAATATAATTAAGTAGTGTTAATAAGGTATCATCTGAGTCACCGTTAGAGATATGAGACATCATCAGATAGTTGACGCAGGCCGCTCCCGTGCCGTGGCCCATCAGAGTCACCGAGCTGGGATCTCCGTTCAGGTCCTGGATGTTGTCCTTGATCCACTGGAGGGCTGCCAGCTGGTCTAGCAGACCGTTGTTGCCGTAGTCGTGGTCTGTGAGACTTGGCTTCATAAACCCTGGAAAATTTTATGAAATTTCATCTTCGTACTTTTTTTTCGGCGAAATCTTCTAAAGTAATCATTTAAAAAACAAAGTTTTAAAAAATCCCTTGAATGATTTTTCTAGAAAATCCTATTATTTGATTTTGTGATATAGCAGCCGGGTGGGCTATAATCAATATTAAAAGAGGTCGAGAGAAGGAGGGAGCGACAAAAAGTTTTAATCTAAGTCCACCAGATGATATCGGCCTCTTTCGTTTTTGAAAAAAGTTTAAAAAAAAAGAACCAAGTGAATGATGCGCCTGAGAGCATTGTCACAGATTAGGTAATGGTAAACTTCCAAATTTGAATTTAAATTCACAATTTGACTTATATCAGTCACCCTTGAATCTGTCATGACTTCGCAATTATTACCTACTTTCTTAAGTTTATAGTAAAAACATTAAACGATCATGCCTAGCCTGCCAACACTTTGTGCTTTGTCCAACCAAAGGAAGATTTTCAAGTTAAAATCTTGTGACGTCTAATAATCCAAAGAAATAAAGTATACCTACTTACCTAAAATTCCTAATCTAAAATTGATGGTAATAACCATGATGTTGCCGTACGCAGCTAATATTCTCCCATCATATGGATTTCCAGAGCTCCATTCAAATGAGTCACCGTGGATAAACACCAACACAGGAAACTTCTTTGATTTTTGTTCTGAAACAAAAATAACTTGGTAAACAAAATGCCATTTCACAAGCTGTACAATTTCGGTACCACTAGCGACATCTCTGGAGAAAGCTTGGAACTACGTTATATGACTGAGCTTAAAGTTAACCCTTGTAAGAAACGGGATGTTTTTTAGCAACTTGCGCTTTCAGCCATATGAAATAGTTACAGCATTTCCGCTTAGATGGCGCTTCATGCTAAAAATAGTTTCAGCAAGAAATATAAACACTACGTCATAGTATAAAACAAAGTCACTTTCTCCCTATACTATATTCTACTTATGTTCCTATATCTCTATGTCCCTTTGAATGCTTAAATCTTTAAAACTACGCAACGGATTTTGATGCGGTTTTTTTAATAGATAGAATGATTCAAGAGGAACGTTTATACGTATAATAAAACCGTGCGAAGCCGGGGTGGGTCGCTAGTATTTTATAAATTTACATGCTCCTTATTATTAAGGGCAACCACTCGACCTAGAAAAGCAGCGAAAACTGGGAAGTGTCCAAAGCTCAGTTTATATGAATAATGAATGGAATAAAGTTTCTATCAGTGCCCGAAATCGAAGCCAAATCTTAAACCTAAAGTTTAACCTAATAAATTACTTGAAGTTTCCGCTTACTTTCGACTAAGTTTTACCAATCTTTTACATTCAGTTGCCTCATAAAATAATTGCACAAAACGATTTAACGGGTTTATAAAAAACTTGATTGATTTTTTATATTTCTCACAGAGGAAAGGATAGTCATGACATGACATGCTGTTGATTTTTAACAAAAATATTACCAAACTTGTCGATTTAAGCTATTTTCTATAATGCATATTACTGGCAAATAAGTACTTAACAAAGTTGACAACTATAAAAGAACATTTTGGATTTAAGTGCATGCAGTAAGTTGTATACAATAATGGCTGAAGTAAAGATTGACGATCCAAGGTAACTACCACACAAATCTATAAATAAATTAGTAATCGCGGACAATCCACATGGGTACTAGTCTACTTGATAACTGAATATACCTAATATTAATACATTACATAGATAAGTAGAAATTATTTTGACGATCGATGTCGTGGCGCGGTGGGTGGGTTAGATTCCCACCTCGGAACAAATTTGTGCACGATCTGCAGAAATTTGTTTCGTTGGTCTGGGTGTTTAATATGTATAGGTAATAAAAAATATCTATCTATGTATATAATGTATTAAATAATATCAGTTATCTTGTACCTACTCATAACACAAGCTTTGAGTAGCTTACTTTGGGGCTAGATGGTGCTGTGTGGATTGTCCAGCATTATTAATTTATTTATTATTAATATTTATTTTGTATATAAAAACCACCCAGAACCCTGGAACAAATATTTGTCAAAAGGCGGAAATCGAACCCGCACCCTCCTGCTTCGCAGGCGGACCTTCGCCCGCCAAATCATATCGGTCGTCAATAGTACCCAGATTTAACAGCATGTTGATACAACAAAGACGCTAAGAGAACACAAAAGCGGAAGAGCGCAAACAACGCAGCGGCCTAACTAAGAAACTAAACTGTTCAAACGACTCTGATTCATCAAAGGAACCGTGATGACTGATTTGTTTGAATAATTCTACGTTAATTAATTTACTGTTAACTAATTGTGGCTAGAATTAGGCAGATTTCGGTTAAACAACAGGGTATGTTGTGGGGGATGGAATAGAGGAAAATAAATTGAAGCTCCGAAATAAATAATCGATAATTATGTTAATTAAGAATGAAATTTCAGCGATACCTACAGTAGTATTGAATGAAATTAATGCATAAAAGAAATAGCGGAAAAAACATCGAAGCTTGTACCTACATCAGTAATAAGTATTTAACGTAAATAATGACTAAAGTAGCGATCGATACCCACAACGTAAATTTGAGTGAAATTAATTTTGAAAATAAAAAATACTTAATTCTACTATTATTATTAAATACTTAATTCAGTTTTTTTAACCCTCAAATGTCTCATGGTTTGTGAGAGGACACACTGACTCATTGCAATAGAATTTACGGAACATCTTGTCGCTTTCAAAATTCCTCGGATTTCCGCCCATCTTACTCACTCCGGTTGGTGAAGTCAGTTTTGTCTTGTGGAATTACAATGTAGGCTATTTTTGGATAACGCTCCATAGTTGGCCTCTTTAGCTAATTACAGTTTTGTGTTAGCTGAATTCATTAACGCTCGTACTGGGTAAAATGGTGGTAAGAAAATTAGTGTTCCCGAAATATATGTTATTTGATTAAAATGTGTCCATCCTTGGTAGCTAGAGTTTTTAACACTTTAATTGTCCACAACACAACTCACTCACATGTGGATCTTGCAGACTCGCTTCAGGTCGCTGAGAGCAGTGTTAAGATAGTTTATACTTAACACTGCGTGCGTACATAGTCTAATATAGTTATTCGGTGGTTTTGGACAAATCGCGTTTTATTATAAAAATTGTAGCGCCCGATAATATTGTGCAATAAAAAAAACATCAAAAAGCAGTCCAAATATTGTAAAGATATCTAAAATGACACAGGATTCTGGGAAAAATATAGCAGAATTAGCAGGTTCAATTCATCAAAGCGTGAACATTCAGCTAACTCCTTCAAACTAGGGTTAATTTATGTTTTTGACAATAAAAACCGTAACTACAATACGGGACCCTTGCAACGTCGCTATTGTTCCGCCACTGCTTTGTTTGCGGAAAATTACGTGAAATTTTCGCTTCGACTATTCATTTTGAAAGAACTTTAGAAACAAAATAAAACTTGATGTTCTAAGCATTTGGGTTTATTGTGTTTTTGTTCTGGAAAAAGTGCAGCTGAGAATTTTCTTAGTGAGTAGATTAGGGTTAATCTTTGAAAAATCTTTTTTTTCTTTTTTCGACAAGTGTTTGATCATTTTGTTTGAAAAGATGGCATTGTTGAGAACCATTCGAAACCGATAAATTTTTAACAAGTGCAAACAAAAACTTCTATTATTAACTAACGATTTGAGTTTATCTCGTGTTACTAACACATTTTCGTACGCAATTAAAAAACTTCAGCGCCTCTAATGAGCTTCAAATAGCTTCTATTTATATCCGTCGTTCGGTTCAAAATGCGGCGACACCACTCTCTACCTACTACTTCCGTCGAAACAATCCACTTTTATAAATAGACCATTGAGAAGTGTGAACTAAATTTTATTTAGTTTGGGAATGTTTTATTTTGAGATCGGATCTTGGTCAAGCCATCTATAAATTATGTTATAGATACAAAACTAAGATCAAGTATTACTACGTTCCGTAACGTAGTAATGCTAGATCTTATAGCTTGGCAAAAAAGAGTAGAAAATAATGGGGGCGCCACTGTAGGTCCTTATGGCAACACCTATAGCGCACCAAGCTAGTCTTGATACTTAGGTGTATATTTCTGTTATACGTACATTTATATCCACACATAGTATACTAGTATCAGTAAATATTGTTTAATTGAGCAAGGTTCTCGTTATGTAAGTATAAAAAGAAAAAAATATAAAGTAAATTAAAATTTAATACATTTTTATTAATACATTGTAAGTTCTCTCTCACAGTATTCCTTATCTATTTTTATTACGTGCTGGCACGAATTCTTCCAATCCTCCTCCGTAATAGCTTGGAACCGTTCCGTTTTAGCACGCTCAGCTGCTTCCTATAAAGAAGAAACTTTTTATGATACCTTTATGTTACCTTTTTCAGTTTATTATTTAGGCATCTAATTTCTAGACCATTTAAAATACAAACGCTATAGTAACTTTATTACAAAGAAATAACACAACATTTAAATTATGTAGAAATAGATTTACATATTAGCTAGTCTAGCTCAAGTATCAAATTCTATGCCCGCGCTATAGCAGAATACGCAGAACAAACGTAAACATAACCTAACTGCCCGATGTTTATTGAGGAATATTTCACTTGTTCCGTGGAACTTTAATTTAATCCTGCTTTAGGACCATCAAGTAACCTTTGATTCAACTTAAAATTACAAAACAAACTCTCACAAACCTGTCATATCAGCGGTTCTTTGAAAAACATTGTTGAGATCTGAAAGAATAGTTCTGGCCTCAAATTCTGCCAGACATCGCCTGTATACCTTATAAATAACCTCCCTGGCAGCACTTCTAACTGTTTTATTCATTATTTTTCACTTTTCGTCACTGTAACACCACCGCTTGACCGATCCAAGTAAAAAATCCGAGAATTCGTAATCTTTGTTTACAATTTTACATCAAACGTCATTGTTTTAAGAATGTTGCCATTAGACAAAAAAATTAGTTCCGTTTCAAGACTTTTTTGCCAAGCTGTAGACAAAAAACATTACAACAAAAAGTTTGACATAACTGTAGCGTATTAAACCTCCGTGGTGGAAACCTGCGTTGTGGAGTTCAAAACCTCATTTCTCACTAAGCATCCGACTCCGATGCTTAGCGAGAAATGAGGTTTTGGACTCTCGACTCACCAAGACGGCTAGTCCAGTCTTGGATCGAGCTAAGCAAGATATTTGAGTCTCGTGAATCGTGAGTGTGTTTTAACTTTGCAATAAGCAATGGCATATCAGAAAACGTTGAAGAAATACTAGATTTCACGCTTCTTTGTGTTATATTTACATATATCACATAAAAAATCCTTTCGAATTTTTATTTATTTTCAATTTCTAAGTGATTTGTAATTTATAGGCAAATGTTAAAAATTGAAATTGAGTTTGGAGCAAATCCAGCCTCGATCTTCTAGATATCTCTGCTAGCCCAACCAGATGAATAACACTAGTTTTCAGATAGATTGATAAACATGAAACTCGCCCCCGAGTAGATCCGTCGTTCCATTTAAGTATTTCCAGCTCACTGGGCGCTGAGAGCGATTGATTGACGTTTATTTATTCTGTTCGTGGCTCGCTGGGTTTTAATCTTTTTGCTTTTAGTGCTGTAGCACTATGGAAATGGCTGGACACCTCCTGGGTGTGAAAAACTAATTAAAGCTAGATGTCATGTCTTGCCATTGGCTATCTGTTTTACTTTAGAACTGTTCCTAGTAAGGTATTCTTAATAAGAAATAAGTAAAATAACAGGAAAATACGGCCCCTCCTTTCAACTACAGTATAATTTTTTTTTTGATTCTCATGCTCGAAAATTGAGTCTTTGTAACGTTTTCGATTAAAAGATTCTCCACAGGCAACACAGACAAGGGGGATCCAGTTATGTAGCATTTTCAAAAAGTAGAGCAAAGGTGAAGAAAATGATAGAAGAGGCGAAATCTCAGCACCAGCAACGAATAGAGTATCATCTGGCGGAGGATCCGAAATCGTTCTGGAATTTTGTGAAAGCAAAAAGAGGGACCGTGAACCGAAAACAGATTACACTAAACGGAAAAACTCTCTCGGAACCGGAATGTGCGGAGGAATTCGCGAAGTTTTTCCATTCGGTTTACGGTACCTCACCGGCTCATCTAGACGTAGCAGCGGCGGAGATGGCGAGCCCCGCCAGCGCCGCCCGCGTGCACGTGCCGCGCCTGACGCTGGCCGAGGTGCGCGCGGCGCTGACGAGGCTCAAGCCGAAGCGCTCCGCAGGTCCGGACGGCATTCCAGCATTTATTATGAGAGACTGTCGAATGTCACTTGCAGAACCGCTCGCACACATTTACAATGCTTGTCTAGAGAGGTCACATTTTCCAGAGCGATGGAAGACTACAAGGGTTATTCCTATACCTAAGGGCTCTGGATCGGATGTGACGGAATATAGACCAGTGGCCATTCTGTCGACGGCGGCGAAGGTCTTTGAATCAGCCGTGCAGCGCAGTATGCAAGATCAGGTTTCGGTACGACTTTCCGACGCGCAGCACGGGTTCCGGCCAGCTCATAGCACCTCAACGAACCTCCTGGACTCCATGGCCTTTGTGCTACCGCATGTCGACGCGGGGGTGCAAGTCGACGCCGCCTACTTCGACTTCAAAAAAGCGTTCGATTTAGTCGACAACGACATCTTGCTTCAGAAGTTGGCGACGATCGGCTGCACCACTAAACTGCTGCAGTTCTTCGCGAGCTATATGAAGGACCGGCGGCAGTATGTCGACTATGCGGGATGCAGATCAAAGGCTTACTCTACCCTAACCGGTGTGAGTCAGGGGAGTAATCTGGGGCCGCTAGAGTTTATCATAATGATAAACGACCTGCCGACCGTCGTAGAAAATGCCAAATGCTTGTTGTTTGCAGACGACCTCAAACTACTCTTACCCATCAAGGACGAAGAAGACTGTGTAACTCTTCAGAGGGACGTGGACAGAGTGGTAGAGTGGAGCAAGGTAAATGAACTCCAATTTAATGTTAGCAAATGCTCTATAATAACTTTTAGTCGAGCTAAGACACCACTCTACCACGATTACCATATGAGGGGTACTCAGCTGAAGAGAGTCGACTCTGTGAGGGACTTGGGGGTTCGTCTGGACAACAAGCTACATTTCCGGGTACATGTGGTCAACATATGCAAGAAGGCCTTTAAAACACTGGGGTTTGTTCTCCGTCAGACAGATGGCTTCACAAACCTGCAAGCAATAAAATTGCTTTATGACGCTTTGGTGAGAAGCCATTTGGAATTCAATGCAGCGATATGGGCACCGCACGAGGCTAAGTACTGCCAAATGGTAGAGCGCATACAAAATAAGTTCACGAGGTTCTTATACCTGAAGCTCTACGGTATATACCCCTTCTATCCTTTGATGTATCCAACCTTGTTTGTTATAGGCATGGTTGGATACAACAAACTGGAAGTAAGGAGGGATGCAGCACTGGCAACGCATTTATTTAAGGTGTTGAGAGGGAGGATTGCCCATCCAGGTATTTTGCAGGAAATGCGGCTAAATGTGCCCGCAGACTTTGTGCACAGAAGAAGGCGTCCTGCCCTATTGGCAGTACCGAATGGGCGAACAAACCTGCTGCACAAAGCACCTCTGACACGCAGCATCCGCACACTGAATCATATCGCTGAGAGAGTCGATCTCTTTTACTGTTCTCGGAGCGAATTCGAAAAGGCATTGTTGTATATTTTATGTTTTTACAATTAGTGCGATAATTATGATTTATTATTTTTAATTAATTGTTTGTATGTATAGTTTAATTTGTGTTTAATCTGTTTTTTCTACATATAAATTTAATTGATATTTATTACTTAATTTTGACATTATTTTGATTCAGATATTTTATGTTTATGTTGTTGCAAGTAGGGTCTAAATTATTATTATTATTTTGAATTAATTGTTGTATGTAAAGTTTAATTTTGTATATAATTTGTCTCAGAGAAAGTTGATTGATATTTATAATTTTATTTTGACATTATTTATTTTGATTTAGATATATTATATTAATTTTGGACAATGTATGTAATTTAGTAAGTAGTTGTATGTAACGAAGCAAATAAGCTGATTTTGGTTTTAAGAATTGTGTGGGTGCTCTATTGCATTGGGTGTGCCTGTCAAGATAGAGTACTATGTTTTGTGAAAAATAAATAAATAAAAATAAATAAATAAAATAAGAAATCAATAAATAATAATATTTTTGTAAGACATATACCTACATTAAGGTCAAGCGGTTTTTTGGAGATTTGCTAGCTTCAGAGCTCAAACTGCTGAAGGTATAAAACTGAAATTTGGAGAGTTGGTATCTTTTACTTCACTGACACCCGATATGAAAGAATTTTACAAATTTCCACCCTAAATAGTCTAAAAAAAGGGGGCAAAAGATTTTTTGTGATTTTTTTAACTCCTTAAACAGTGAAATAAACGACTGGACACGTGTTTCAGGATGAGCTAAAACACTAAAAAACTAAATTAAAACACTTTTTAGAGTAATTTTCAAAAAACCCATAAAAATTTAAGTTTATTGGTAAAGGGTGAAAAGGTAGCCGAGCGGAACTCTATCAGTCTATAACAGAATTACTAAACAACCTAAAAAAACTCAAAAAACGCTACCCAAAGAATTTATACTAGAAAATCTTCTTTGATCATAAGCTTTTAACCCCGCTGATGGGATCGCTTCTTAGTTATTTTCTCAGGAATTTACTTTTGTTTGTGTTAAATTATTCAAGACCTGTGGTGCAGCGGACGAAGATCTGGACGTGGGAGGTTGCGGCTTTGATTCCTGCCTCGATATAATTGTTCAGGGTGTTCTGAGCATTTCCTTTGTACAGTAATAAATATATATTTTCAATGGATATTTATTTTGTTTAATGTCATATTGTATAAATCAGTTATCTAGTACCCAAAACTCAAGCTCTGCTTAGGTTGGGCTAGATAATGCTTTGTGAATTATCTAGCAATTATTTAAATTACATTAATGATTTATAAGTATATTAATGATTTTTGTATTGTGTTTTGAAGATTTGGTGCCACACCTATCAATTCTTATTCAGATTTGATTATAATAGTACAATTCCAACTTGAACTACCTTCGGAGTGAATCTCTAAAACATCTTTACAGTACTATAAAACGCTGAAATCTGAAATAGACACTAATTGGTTGATTCGACGTATTTACCTTCTCTCAGCAGTTGGCTTCGGTTTGGGTCTGCCTAATTTTGTTTTCGCAATTCTTATGTTGACCTAATTAACTAGTTCTTTTTCTAGAACACCAGCTAAACATTGTGGTAGGGCAACATTAATAATAAAGATTTTAAAGCAATAATTTTATGCTAAACTCTAAGAGGCGCAATACTTTAAATTATACTATTTACATAGGGACAGAGAAACCGACTTTGTTTTATAATATGTAGTGAAGCTCAATTTCGTTTCCCAATTCCCAATTTAATAGCGCATCGGATTATTTTAGATATAAACGTAGTAAATATTTAAAGCTAGATTGTCAAAGTATATGACTGATTTGTTTTTGAAGATTAAATACGAGTACAGTCTACCTTATGTGTGTGTAATCAGAACGTGTTACGATATATTTATTCAGTAATAAATATCTTAAAACACTAAACAATGAAGGAAATAAAGCACTTTGAGTATTGACTATTAAATGCTACATGCTGAAAAAGCGGTGCTACTCCTACAAAAGAATCTGTATGTAAGAATGGAGAAAACTTCCTAAATGTACATTGAGGTTTCAACATAGTGAGCATAAAATACTTATATTTTAGAAAAAAAGTCAGTACTATTAGTATTAATTATAGTTTAAACTCACTGAAGACTGTTGTAACTAATCTAGAGGCAGCTCAACTGGTCGATCTAAAAGACACCTACTCATTCTTTTTTTAAAGAGACCCACGTTTTAGTTATATTTGTTGGTCAAGCGATTTTTATTGAATACCAAATAACTGTTTATACACAAATATAAAACACATCGCAACAGCCGTAAATCTTTAAAAGTTCAGTATTATTAGAAGTGGCATAATGTTAACAGCAGATCACACCAGTTTTTTCACTACTTGACTGCTGAAATACGCTGTCGAAAATTTATGTGAGAATCCCAAAAATCTGGTCACAATTGCCAATTTATTTCGTAGTAGACGCCTCATGTGCCAACGTACGTAGTGCCCTCATTGTCGGCGCACTGACAGCCATCGGTATTCGTTTTTATTTCGACACGTGGTCTAAAGTTTTGTTCTCTATAGACATGCTATTAGATTAGTGCTTTGCAGACTGTGTAGGCACATAATTTGACTTGTCTAAGTGCTTATTTTGTAAGCCTAAAGAAATAAAGATATTGATTATTTGATTAATACTTTTTAAAGCGCGCGGGTTTGTAGGTACGTTATTTTTGTGGATTTAGTAAAAAGTCCGACGTCCGACCCGTCCCGGCTTCGCATGGTTTTATTATACGTATAAACCACAGGACACTTGTTTCTGTTATCTATGATATAAACCTTCCTCTTGAATCACTCTATCTATGAAAAAAAACCGTATCAAAATCAGTTGCGTAGTTTAAAAGATTTAAGCGTACAAAGGGACATAGGGATATAGGGACAGAGATAGCGACTTTTTTTATAATATGTAGTGATTCACGAGCATTTTTTTCAAAAGACAAGTCTTTTCTCGATATATTACCTATCATCGCCTTGACTGATATGAAATAAATCGTTTATTACCAACACTTTGTAATTACCTTCTAATACTTCAGCCCTATTTATTCTGCTTAACAAACTCAACCATAGATGTTCAAGATGAAATCAATGAAGTTACTGCTGCAAAGCATTGCGAGTTATGAAACTTTAAGAGTACTTTATGTTACTTACAGGCCATTTATTATTAATCATATTCTAAGTAGAGTGTTCTTCAAAACTATAATAGCCGATTATAGGCTATGAATTAGACTGAAATAGAATCAAGCAGTAGAATTTAATCCACTCGGGGTATGGATGAAACTGAAATATAATAAAGTAGTGGAATCTATTTCACCCGAGCTATCGATCAGAGTGAAATAAAATGTCTAATCCATAGACCTAAAATTTTTCACTACGTTCAAAAGACCAACAAAGCGTGGGAGCGAGAGGTATTTGTCAAAACCCCATCTCCGTGAGAGAAAAAGAGATAGTGAAACTATTTTTTCAAGAGACATAATTTGAAAGAATATCATCGCATATCGTTCCGGCAAATTGAAAGACAAATTTATTTATGTACATTTTCTGAAATAACTAACGAATAAAACAATAAATCTTAGTGTGCAACGATGGTGACATGTTCAGTGGCGTAATGTGATGTTACACAACGAAATAACCCGCATAAATTACACGTTTCACCGGTAAATATTGACTATTTTATAACATTGTTCATTATCCTAATTTAGTTATTTTTTGTTTGAAAATGAGGGAAAAGTCCTATTGTAATGTTAAATAATATGTTTCCCTTTGGACGTATCATCAAATTAGACTGCTAAATGGAAAATTCAAAGATATATTGTACAAAATGTAAAAACCTTTGATTACGATAGGGCTTGATAAAGTGCTGACGTCATAAGTACCTATCGATTAAGTCGACAATTCTTTTTGACGTGAAGGTTCGACGTGATTGCTCATATCGTTATTTCTGGTTCTAAAGGGCCTGCGTATACCATACCTAGTACAAAAAATTACTTTCCAAAATAAGCAAATAATTTTTAAATATTATTTTCTCCGTTCGCCCAGCAAAAAGTATCGTCTTTTCAAGAATAAAATGATGCAGATAATTAGTGTCTTATGTCGTGTAAATGTGCCCAAAATTTTATATTTGTGAGTCTAACGGCTGCAAAATTATTTAAGAAAAACTGATTTTGCTGCACGAACATTTATTATTTTATTTATTTTATTACAGCTTTCCAACCAATTCTCTGTTACGAGATAAATGGATACGGAATTAGATAGGGGTTGCTGGACACCATATAAGGACTCTTCTGCAAGCATTTTGGAACGAAATGCCTCTTACAAAGAACCCCTTGATGTGTCCTTATGAAAGACTCAATACCAACCTTATTTGTACCTGTAAGAATGATACGGAAATGGTCGTCAATAGTATTCGGAAGTGATTATTCAGTGTTTTTTTTTTCATAACACATTAATTTTAAAAAAGCATGAAAACAAATTATTGAAGTATAATCGGCAAACCCCTATGATCCCAATTAAACAAAACTATATTATTTAGAGGCAATAAATACTGGATTAGCACGAAAGTAATGAGACACTAGAAAACTCGACACCTACATATCTAGATTATTTGTTGAATTATAGTAATGTTTTAAACATTCTCGAAACTTTAAAAGTAAGTATGTATACTCAGATAATAAAATATTTTCATCATTACTTTTGTGCCTACCGAGTAAAAATAAATTTTAACGTAACCTCATAACTATTATTAATAGAATTAAATGCGTCGGAGTCATAGAATGTTGATTTTGTTATTTTTTATTTTCATCTTGTAATGATGATATACTTACGTTGTTTTATCTATGTAAGTGCTGTAATATCTATTTTCAAGAAATGCATTGGTCTTTCATTTATTTTCAATAACAATAAACGGTGTTTTTTGTACGGTAGGTAGGTACTCTTTATTTGCAGTTAACTTCGTTACATCAAATCATTAGTGTCCTATGATTGCGCCAGTACAACTATCGATAGGTAACGTTATGCTAGAATGTTGACAACACTATTTTACCCACACATTTACATTTCATTTTTGGTAATGCCTTTCATCTGTCACTGTTCCTCTTGTACATCCTAACTTTATGGTCTAATCTAATAAAATATTGGAAAAGCTTAGTCGATCAGGGTGAAATAGAGCTAAATACCCGTTTCTTTAACGTTTTCGACTGAATTTGAATACAATAATACGTTCAAGATAACCGGACAACTGCCAATCGTCCGATTATATTTCAGACTAGCTGGTGCCCGCGACTTCGTCTGCGCATGATTAGTATTTCGAGTACTCGCTATTTCATTGCGTAATTCCTTTCTCGTGGGATTTTCGGGATAAAATAAAGCCTATGTGTTATTTCAGCTTATAATCTATCTCTGTGCCAAATTTCATCCAGATCCGTTCAGCAGTTTTTGCGTGAAAGAGTAACAAACGTCCATCCATCTATCCATTCATCCTTACAAACTTACGCGTTTATCAGTTCAATTCAGTTTGGTTCCCCTGGGCTATACGGGTTTTCAAAAATTTCTCACAGCATTTGAACGACGCGCGCGCGTCGTTCAGATGCTGTGAGAAATTTTTGAAAACCCGTATAGCCCAGGGGAACCAAACTGAATTCCGGGATAAAATGTATCCCATGTTCAATCGTCCCGAGTTCCATTCGAATTCATTCACTTCCCTCGTGATGCGTGGTTAAAGAATTTTTCTTTCACCCTCTCTCCCAGGGGAACCTTACCGAATTCCGGGATAAAAAGTATCCCATGTCCTTCCTTGTAGTATGAACTCAAATCGTCCCAAGTTTCATTCCAAGTCATTAAAGAATTTTTCTTTCACCCTCTCTCCCAGGGGAACCTTACCGAATTCCGGGATAAAAAGTATCCCATGTCCTTCCTTGTAGTATGAACTCAAATCGTCCCAAGTTTTATTCCAAGTCATTAAAGAATTTTTCTTTCACCCTCTCTCCCAGGGGAACCTTACCGAATTCCGGGATAAAAAGTATCCCATGTCCTTCCTTGTGGTATGAACTCAAATCGTCCCAAGTTTCATTCCAAGTCATTCAGCAGTTTTGGCGTGATGAGCGGTAAAGGAATTTTACTTTCATACCCTCTCCCATGGGAACCTTACTGAATTCCGGGATAAAAAGTATTCTATGTCCTTCCTCGAAGTATGACCTATAATCATGCCGAGTTTCATTTAAATCCATCAAGTAGTTTCGGCGTGATGCGCGTTTACGATACAGACAGACAGACAGACAGACAGACAGACAGACAGACAGACAGACAGACATGAATGAAAAAAATTACAGTTTTGGCTTGAGTATCGATAATAGAGTGCCCTCCAAAAAAAATTTTCAAAATATCTTCAATGTACAGATTTGGACCTGTTACAGTTTTATTATAAGTATAGATAACACAAAAACTAAAACTAATCTGTCAAATGTAGTCATAAATTCTAATAGGGAGCAGAATTGATTACTTACCCAACTAGCAAGGAAATCATATAATAAAATACAATAGGTAAAATTAGACTAAAAAAGCTCTTTTAATGGCTTTTGTTAAGACATCTTTGCTTATAATAGCACTGCGCAAGCATTTTTACTCTCTAGAGCAAATTTACTAATATAACAAACTTGTAGTTTAGTAGTACACTTTTTTATAGGATAATTACAAGACATGTAATCTCATAAGTGTATTGACAAAGTTTAAATAGTCCTACGAAAATTATAGTCTTATAAAAGCATTGTGTAAGATTTTCAAAATTTATAATATACTTGTCTGAGATCATTACAAATATGCAGCAATTTAGTTTTATAATAGCATTGTGTAAGATTCTCAGATTTTAGCATATATTTAGCTGAGATCATTATAAGTATGAGGGGATATAGTCTTAATAAAGACGCTTAGAAGATTCTGTAAGAGTAAATAATCTTCTATAGCGCTAGGATAATACTATATAGGCTGTTTACCAGTTTTAGATGTAGCTCGGTTTGAGACACCGCAAATATTATTTATCATTGATTACAATGAATTTACATGAATGGAAACGTTTCAAAAGAAGTGGAGCTTATAGAAGAACTGTAAATAAAAGACACGCAGAATCGGTAACGGAAAAGCTATCATCTGAAGCAAGTTCTGAAAAAGCAGGATCCAGCAATTTATTGGAGGGTTCCGCACAATTCAAAAGTTATATTATTATACTATATACTAAGTATTAACGACCAACGTGCAGATGATTCATGTTTCACAAATAATAGTGATGACAGTGAATATGAATCAGATGTCGAAATACCTGATTATGAAAAAAATTTACAATTGCGAAAAGAAGTTAAGATGTGGGCCAATAAATATAATATATCGCACTTAGCGTAAATGAACTTTCTGTGATTTTAAATAAAAGAATTAACAACGTTTTACCAATGGATTTATTATAGTTATCATCGGTCTCAGAATCATTGCATTCTCTCGCATCCCCGCCCGTGCCCTCCTCCCCTACCCCTTCCCTTACGAATCAAAACAGTGCAGCGGCAGCAAAATTGTTATAATTCAAAGCGGACTAATATTACCTACCCATATTAATATGTTAAATCAATATTTAATTAAAGAATAATTGTTTATGACAAACAACACATTCATCTTCAATGTAATGATCATATAATTTTATGCTGTACAAAGATCAGTTGGCTCACCATAATGTGATAAAGAAAACAAGTTATATCAATTGAGGAACTCTAATTTGATTCATCATGGTGGTCAGTTAATCTTAACTAAGAGTAAATCTAGCGTAGTTTTTCCTATTACGGTCTTATAAATGTCTTGATACAGAGCATATTTTGAAACATGGCGAATGATCAAAAAACAATAATTATGTGCTTATAATATTTTTACACTAACTGGCTTAATATTCAATTTATGTAGGCGCGTTAAAAAATTAGCCCTAACACTGTACACTATTACAGTAAATATAGATTTGCCACACGTTAAATTGTATAGCTAAGCTTTTTTTCATATAAATAAATATTAAATGAAGCAATAACTAAAATGACTTAAGTTGTGAACACTGCAAACAAATCAGCAACAAAAAAGAATTGGCCTGCCCAGCCAGCTTGTAAAATGTGTTACAAATTATTGAAAACAAAGTACGTTTGGTAGCACATTAATAGCATAATTACACTTGAAACGAACTAGAAGTAGATAAAAACAGGAGTACTTTTACCAGTAGTAATCTTCGTCAAGGCTACTAAAGGAGCTTTAGTGCTTCCAAATACTGGTGCAAAACAGTAATTAGACTTATTAGCATTCTGTTAGCTCATTGCGGGAGCATAACAAGAACTTGTGCTCCAATAAATGCGCCCAAATCCAGCGTTGTAGTATACTAACAGAATGTTATTGGAGTGTTGAAATGTAGTCTTGAAGACAGTTATTGGATCTATTTTGCTACTTGGGTACCTATTGAATGTTTTTGGTTCGTTTCTAACGGTCAAAATGGCTTATAAAAGTAAGTTTTAAATTATGATAGATAAACTAATATGAATAAGTCATAAAATTATTTAGTGGTTCTAAATTGTTTCTGTTCCTGCTTACTTATATCTACTCCATTTCAAAATCAAAATCGGGTTTGCAGACGGACAGAAAAAAACCAAGAAGAAACTGAGTAGCCCAAATGCATAATTTAATAAAGCTTGCTTCTATCAAAAGCAATAAAATTTGTGCAAGAATTCGGTATGTAGCACATCGCAACAAAATAGTCGACGACATTTGAACACGAGCGCGGAACCATTAGGAAATAGTTCAAGTTAAAATATCGTCATAAATGCTAGGGATGTCAGACGACATATTTTATGAGAACTCTGATTACAGTTAGTTTTAATAATAGAAGGAAAAGAAAAAAAGAGGAAAGAATTACTTGTCCAAATAATCTAGACAAACATAAAGAACGTCTTCAAAAAGAAGACAAGATAAGCAAAAGAAAAAATCTACTTACATTGAAACTTTAAACTTTTGTAAAGGTAAAAAAACCTTAAGAATATTTCCATTGAGTGGAGTTGAAGAAAACCTATTGTTGATAGAAGCCGAGACCAAGCGGTTTTAATGAATTTGCTTGACAAAGTATCGTTATATCAAATCCTGACCAAAGTCTGTTGTATACCAACAACATAAAAGCCACATTGTTGTGAAATTCACCCTCTGTGGCGAGCATCGATCATTCCAAATCAGCTCTTAGATGTAGTTAACAGCCGATTAAGGCAACATAACAGAATAAAAGTAGCAGCTTATTTCTGAGTGTTTTTATATGTCTTCTGCCTTCATTTCTTCTGCCTAACGTGGTGGTAATCCTGACTAATATGATAAACGCGCAAGTTTGTGTGAAAGTCTCTTTCACGTAAACGTACTGAACTGAAATTTTGAATAAACAAAAATAAATAATGGTTATACAATCCACACAGCACCTTCTAGCCCCAAAATAAGCTACTCAAGCTTGTGTTATGGGCACTAGATAACTGATATAATAGACGTAGTTAGGCCTGGAATAACTTATATGCTACATAGCATACAATAAATTAGTTCCCGTAGGGTAGAAGTTACCTTGAAACATTTCCATAGAAACAACGGGTGCGGACAAATACAGCATAATGTGTTATGTGTGTGAGAAAAAGGGATAAAAATTCGCATTTTGGGCTATTAGATAGGCCTGTCTGGTAGTTGGCCGATTGACGAGGCCTGCAATAAGCTATAAGCTCATTGAACTGAAGATCCAACATTAAGAAATCCAGATTCAAAGTCTATTTGACTTGAAATCTGGACTTCTAAATTTTGTATGTTCAAGAAATTGAAACAGCACGTCTAGGGAAATAAAAGCTGCAACCCAATTTATACTAGAAACAGCGTTGTAGCGTTGTTGCATTGCAAAGGGTTGAAAGATACGCTATTTGAATAACAAGAGTTCCTTTGGTAGAAACAATCCTAAAGTAACAATAAAATTATATTTTGTTACAAGAAAGATAATGCTATCGAACTACATAAAAGCTGTGCCTACGGTTTTGCCCATGTCGTCGCATTTCATAGATTTTTTCACGGAAACCTAATTGTATGTAAAATCGAACGTCCCGTCAAATTCTTTCTAGCCATTTCTGAGATTAGACGACAAAATATAATAAATTAGAAACGTATGTATTGATATGAGTTTAAAATATTATGTATTTGTTTTTTAGAAGCTTTGATTTTGACATTTTAAACGAATATTTAAATTACCCATATGTTTTTTTTACTTACACTTAAATATATAACTCTGGATAATCCACACATCATCTAGCTAGCCCCAAGCTGTGCAAGTGTTCTGGGAAGATGACTGATATACTTAATTCTAACTACTACTATTATATTTCATCATCATCATCAACCTATATTAGTCCACTGCTGGACATAGGCCTCCCCTATATAGTTAATACCTACAGTAAATTACATAAATAGACATTTAGTCTTACCATTCATAGAAAACACAAAGGACCAGGGAACTATTTGCAGCTCAGAGAATCGAACCCGCAACCTACTGCGTCGCAGGCAGACCTTCGCCCGCCGCGCCACATCGGTCTTATTATATTATGTATTGTAGTCAATTTGATATTACATTTGGCATCGGCATCAGTGTTGCCATTCGGCACCAAACTGTTTGGACATGCTTGATTCCGTTTGAAAGCAATTCCATCATTCATCAGTTCACATGGGTCAACAAACGGGCCTTTGATCATTTCCAGGCGTTTTCCGCACATTCTACGTTTGCAATTCAGTGTTTTATGGCTTCTACGCTCTGGGCGTATTGTATTTTATTAAGTGTCAGATCAATATCACTACATACTATAAAACAAAGTCGCTTTTTTTGTCCCTATGTCCCTATATCCTTATATCCCTTTGAATGCTTATATCTTTAAATCTACGCAACGGATTTTGATGCGGTTTTTTTAATAGATCGAGTGATTCAAGAGGAAGGTTTATACGTATAATACACCGTGCGAAGCCGGGGCGGGTCGCTAGTATAGTGTAAAACAAAGTCGTTTTCTCTGTTCCTATATCCCTATGCCCCTTTGTATGCTTAAATCTCTTTAATAGATAGAGTGATTCAAGAGGATGGTTTATACGTATAATTAAACAGTGCGAAGCCGGGGCGGGTCGTTAGTTTATAATAATTGGGGATTAAATGCTTTTGAACAACGGTAACTAATTGAAACTTGATTGTTTTTGGCTCGAATCATTTGAGGTAAGTATTTTTCACAGTACGTAATTGTTAATCGATAGAAAGAAATGCTTTTTCACATCTAAATACGTACGTATGTGTGTTACGTATTTATATAATATATAAATACGTAACACACACTTAAACACACACCACACATATACAGTGTGTGTTTGGTATGTGTGTGCGTGTTGATGAGATGGGACAAACGGGAATAAGATAAAACTCTACATTCGTCGTGTAAAATTGTATATCCGAAAAGAGAAAGACAAAGCTGTGATAACTATCAAGGTCATTTTGAATAAGCTCGTAAGTCGTATATAATGGTTGATCTTCAATTTCACTTGACTTTCAGAACGTGCTTTTTACTAACGAAGTTTTTCTTTACTTTTCGTGAAAAGCTGATTTTGAATTTTATCAGTTATCGTGAAAAATAAGTACCTAGTACTTACTTGATTTTATCGAAGCTTGCAGAAGATTTTAACGCATGAACCGTATTTTCTTTTGTAGATTTTACGTAATACTGTAGATATGATATTGAGTTTTAGCAAGAAACTATTAGTATAATGAATAATAGAGTATGATAAATAAATAAATGATAGAGCGTTGCCTCATAATAACAGATATTCAATATTTAAAACAAACTACAAATCTAAGTATGGATCATATCGTAACTAAATTTTTTTCAATCGATCACATTAGTATAGTGTCAAACCAATCATTTGTCGAACTGTGGAGATGTCGATAATCAGTTTTAATAGTTGCATTATAACTTTTTAACGAAGGCGTATTCATCTTTCACTGTTTATTTGGAAAAATCGATGAAGTAACTTACCTCTATAAGGCACGTAGATGTTCAGAAACAAGCAATCTTCAGACTCGTTTGCCAGAAATGGTTTGATTTTGTTCAGATAGTTCTGACGTCCCATCGACGGTGGATTCCCCTTTTTGATGTGTGGCAGAGTTTGGGGGCAAACAGGGGCAAAGTGAGTCGCCATTTTGACCCCTGACCAAGGTGGAGCGTTTACTGAAAGAAGGATAAACGGGGATGACATAAACCCTTACTAATTAATTGATTTTATCTTATTTTATCTAATGTTATGCAATCATCCATCAGTCGCTTAGTTGTTATAAAACAAATCATAACTGCATAAAGCTTACCTCTAAAAAATATAAATTTGGAATTAATCATATTGATAAACAACATTTTTCTAATATTTTTCTTAAATTGAGAAAGTTTAAGAAAGTAATATTATAGTGACCAATCTTATTTTTCTCATTATTGGAAGGCAAATAGTGATGAAATAATATTGTCAGAGTTAAAAACATCAAAATATCCGTTCAGAAAATAACATTTGCATCAGTCCAAATTTTCCAAACATTTTCATAACTTACCAGGGGGCATGAACCTTAAAATTCCCGTTGGAGCAGCAGCATAGGGTATTCCTAAGAACATCTCCACATTCTGCAAGTCATACTGTCTACTAGGCTTCACAATTAACCCCCGTAACGCTCCCTGCCAAAGGTGATACTCCCGCGTCAACCTCCTTCCACCATCATCGTTCGGGTAACTCCGCGCATCATCGTAAGCCTTCGCAGCCCCTTCGCCAACCATCGGCAAAGCGAGCGAGACGACAACATAAATAAACATCTGATTTATATAAGTCGCGTGCCGGTTAGTGGCCATCTTGTTTATGTTCTATGGTTCTTGTTTTATGTTTAGCGATCTCAAAATAGTTCGCGTTTTACTGTTTGTTTGCACTTTGTTTTTATTGGAGTATACTCTGAGTCACATCTGTGTTTGGTTTATTATTAGGTCCTTTCCTTTTAATTTAATTTACATAGTTCACATTTTTAACGTTACTTATTTCTTCGTCACGTTTTCTGTTCACAACATTTAATTCTACATTATCCTCATCATCAAATTCACAGTCACTATAAATATCAACATCATTAGAGTTCAAATCCTTTCTGTCATCACTTTCAGTTTTAGTTCAACTAAATTTAGCGCGTGGTTAAAAATATCGAATTCCGTGAGATATATCACAGCGGTCGATAACGTGTTCGCGACGATCCCGTGTGTTAGCTACTGGATTGCTTCCAAAGTTGTCGCCGCGGTACTAAGGCCACAGTTGAATGTAAAATATCTGGTTAACTTATAACTTTTGACTTATATTGCAACAATGTTAAACGCGGGATGTTAATTGTTTCTGGGATTTATTGGATGTTTATTGTTAAAACCATGATTTCTTCAAAAAATTTTGTTCGATTATATCCTAAAATATTTCTTGGGCTTTGGCTTTTGTGTAGGGTCTTCTCTTTGTCAAATAAATAACTTGCTTAAAAGAAATGAAGCTTAAAGTGCCTACTATTTTCAATTATCACGTTCATCCTTACCTGAGCACGAAATCCTATCTTACCATTTATTTTGTTTATTACCTTTTGGATATTTTGCTATTTTGCTTCTTCCACTACTCGTGGACAAAAGATTGAAGAGAACTGAAAATCAATCATCACTTTATTTCTCATATTATTTTGATAATTATGTAATCATAGTATTAAATTTGACTTGTCTAAGTGCTTATTTTGTAAGCCTAAAGAAATAAAGATATTGATTTACTGATTTACTGATACCTAACAACTATCAAGGTATACCAATATACCGGCCCGGAGGTTTATAAAAATAACTATACTTAAGCATTATTTTATAAGTACTGTGTTATTCTCAAAAAAAACTCTTGTTTGTATGGGAAAAAAATATTTTTAAGCTTAACTCAGATGTTAGATAGGAGCAAAAGGGTTATAACTTAGTACCGAAATGATGGATGAAGTTAATAAGCTCAGGCAATCGATGCAGCTTAAAAACTTTACCCTGCTGGAAGACGATCCTCTCAAACGCAATTTCTTAACTGAAAAGGAACTGACAAAAAAAAGTGGTACCTACACCCCATATGGGAATGTGGTAATTTTCCTACATTTCAAGAAGACCAGTGATTACTATAAGTTTCACTATAATGTTTCTGCTCCGACAAAACGAATTGCTGAAAGTGGGTTCATAAATTAGATAAATTAGTTAGATCATACTTCATTCAGCATTCGTATTTATTATAGATCATAGGTACAAATAACATACTTTCAAGTTTAGGGTCATTAGTATTCGTTAATTTGAAAGTTGCTTGCGCTGTCGCTTTGTTATATATAAGGTTTTTTTGTTTTGTAATTTACTACCTACCTATCTATTCATGTAAGCAATTACCTAGTAAAAGTAAATGCATACGTAGTCATAATAATGTTTTAATATTATTTGGATGAGAATTTGTTTTAAAAACTTTTTAGAAAAAGTTATAACTTACATTCTTTTTCACACACATGAAAATAGAATGATGTTACGTACGAGTGATGCCTAGGTTAAAACCAATATGAATTAAGTATCATAAAACCATCACAAAGATAAATCGTTAATCCCAATGAAAATAAAAACATCAGTCTTTCTATCAGAAGGAAAGACGTGCGTGATCTTTTACTGGATTCGAAGCTTATAAAACCGTTCGTTTTAGTCAATAGTGCGATATCGATGGACTCGGACTAGACACTCGTACTAGTTGCATGCGACTATTTGCAAGTCTTACAATCGGCTTAGGGTATTTGAGGTTAGGATTTGGTTTCGGGGCAATAAACTAAAATCTAGACAAGAGCAGTTGCTGTCCTTGTCTGGAATGAAGTACATAATATGCAGAAAAGTACCAGTATTTCACTAAAATATTTTTAGGAAAACAAAATGTTATTTTTTTATTTTTGTTTTTAATTTATGTATGAACGCGGAACTAGATATTAATTTTGGACTTCAGATAAATGAACCTTTTCACATTTTTCTTACAGCAGCTTATATAGCACAAAAGAAATTGAATATCAACAAAAATAATTCATAATCCATAAGTCATAAACTGTTATAGTGCTTAAACTAGTTCACATTCGTCAAATAAGCCAGCTGTTTAATTTTTCCTGTAAAGATACCAAAAATACTACGGTATGGAAAGCAGAGGGGATTAGAATCTTGAGATATTCCCGCTACGACTTTTTAGAATTAACTATATCAGGAATTCAGCTGAACCACATCTAGAAATGGGGAACCTTAGTCCATTAGATCGTAGCAAGGTACTTACATTGTAAAACATTTAAAGTATTTAACTTTATTTGTTTTGCAATGCAGGAATGATCACCATAGTTTTTGCCAGACAAATCAAAGCAAATGTTTATGTTATGTATTTATTTAATAGAGATTAAATAGAGTTTTATGTAATAGAGTACTATTTTCTATTTTTTACACTTAACCTGGTCGGTTTTTAAAAACAGGTATTTTTTTGTAAATAAATATAGCGTAAAAACAAAAAAAATATGGTTTTTAACCTTCTCTCATACTTTTTTGAATGCGAAATTTTATCAAATGCGTGTATGATTGAGTTTTATTTTTGGTTTTCAGTGATGATTACATGTTGTTTTCTGTTGTAGTCATAGTTTCTGTCAAGGTCTTTGTTGACATATCTTCATTTCTATGTAGAACCCAATATAAGGAGAAACCTACACGTATATGTATAGTTCTGTATCTATACGTATATGCGCGTAAATTAAATCCAAGTCTGTCTTAGGTTCCTTCCAGTCGATCAGTCTTCCTTGGACGCAATGAATTGATTCGTATGCTATTGAGAATTTGAGAGCCTAGCCAGTGTCTCGATTGCACGACTGATCAAAGGCATGGTGTAAACGCTTCTGTTAGTTAATTGGTGAAGATTGGACAGTAATGTCTAGACAGTATCAGTAATTATTCATTGATAACATGAGAGTGCGTTTAAGGAGATTTGAAGAAAAATTAAAATTAAACAATGTTCAGATTTGTAATTGTGTTATATTTTATTAAATAATCGGAAATATGACAAGAAGGCTTTTTTTCTCCATTTTTACTGATAAAAGTTTATTTACATATTTTCAAAGCTTAATTTATGGCCCTTGATCAAAAAATATAATTATAATAATGATAACTTGGGTTCAGTACTGAAAGGGTGTGCGAAACCCCAAGCAGAACTGAAGACGATTAATACTTTCCTGAAATACGATTCTTAACCATGATGTGCCTATTAATTACTTGTATAGAACCAGATAAATTGTAATCTGACTACCTGTGCCCTGTACGACCTGTGTATCTACCTCTACCTGTGTACCTGGCAGTGAGCTCAGATCCAACTGTGATGCAGGACGATTACGATTCCCACTTCGGGAGAAATGTTTGTAGGATCTGAGATATTTGTTCCGAATATGTATACAAGCATAATAATATTTATCTCTATTGTATTGAGAATTACAGTTATCTAGTCGGTACACTAGCTCCGAATAGCTAATCTAAATATTTTTATGTCGTTTTATAATAAATTATACGGACCCCTTCGTGCGCGTGTCAACTCGTACTTGGCTGGTTTATTTTAACTCATACGTATGTCTATAGACAAAAGGAGGCGAGTGCGCCCGCGGGCAGAAGCAGGTCCGCTATATTTTTGTCCGCTCACGCGGCCGGTAAACATCCGGACGGAGAGCTCGGAAACACGCTTTTAAAAGGTTCATGGTTGAAGAACTCCGTACATAGCAGGAGGATGAATGATAAAAGGCGACTTTTCTCTTGAAAACCCCTCGGATGTAAGTTTTTTGTTGTTATTTAATCGTCTTCAAAGGTTCTCAATTTAGTTCAATGTTTTGTTGTGTCTGTGTTTTATTAGCGACGAAAGGAGGATGTTCTTAATTCTCCTTCTTTTTTTTTACAATTTGGTGGGTGCGATTCCCGGTTCACATAGTCGTTTGTTCAAAAATCTTTGAATGCAGTTTAAATAGTTTTTAAACACCAAAACTAAGTTTTCTTTTCGTCTCTTTTCATGTGACAAGGCTGTAGGAAATACTCTCTAGTTTGTTCCATCAACAGAGAGAGTGACGCTGGAAGGATGAACTAATAGCGCACACAGGCACACACACACACACACACACACACACACACGGGCATCTTCAACTCGTTCTTCATCGGGCAGTGAACGCGTCAGGTCACAATACGATAGAAAATACTTCTATATACAAAAACCAGACAAATAAGTATGATACATAGTTACATTTCTCCGAGCATGTTATTTTATCTAAGCCAACATTCATCTTTGCATAACCACTTTCGTCTGTATTTATATTACAAGGATACCATTTAGATCTAAAATTCCATGCATATTCAATAACCCAGCCGTAGCACCTAATTCCAGTTAGGCTCCAAAGTTTTACAGAACTCTCGCCCTAGAGCCTCTTATTATTTAAGCGTTGTTTAAAGTTTTCAAATTCAACCTGAAAACTGGACTGTTTTCCTTTGTTTAATGTTTTATTTTGCTGTAAAATATTGAAATAAAAGCCTTGTAAAATCCATTAATGGACTACATTTCAATTTACGTAGAATTAAATATCCAACAAATAAAAGAATATTTTAAAAAGGTGACTTTAACAAACGAAAAGGGCTTCAAACTTCAAAATGGTAAATTATTTTATTCGTATTCTGTATTGATGCAGAAATATACCTTAAAAAACATTAATAATGGTCTCTGCAATATAGGTAGACAAAAGACTACAATAAAAATATTTATGTGAGCGGTTTGTTTGTAAACTGAATGGAATATAAAACTTCAAGACTTCAAATAGCTTCGAGTATTCCGATTGAATTATCCCTTTGCAGCTTTGCGATCTTCATAAATACAACTTGTCAAAGACTCGAAGGTGTAGAGCAAGTGTACAGAATGGTAAGTCTTTTTAAATGTGACATATTTACGTGACAATTAGGTTATGTTTATGTCATAGACAGATTTTGGCAGATTTTGAGGCTAGGCTATAGGTAGGTAAAGACACTTTGACAAAGACGCTGGAAGATTCATCGAAGTTGAGCTGTTGATAGTTTATTAAGTTTTTTAGGTACCCGTGTTAGCACCACGGCTGCCCGAGATCGGGCCCCTCACTGGGGGGTTAACACCCGCTTCACGACGCGCCAGAAACACATGACGTGCCGCGACTACCACGGGGACCTTTACCGTCACAAGGTCGCCGAACGACCCCGTGTCCGAACGCCCTTGGTCCCATTGCGACGGGTCAGTCGAGTGGCACCGCTGCCTACCACACGGTCGCAGAGGATAGGGAGAGCGGCCATCTCAATACCGACACTCCTCTTCTTTAGCAACCCCATCGCGATCGCCATCAAACCGTGGCGACCCCGCCAAGGCCGCGGAAGGCAGGGAGAGCGGTGCACCTCGATACCGAAACTCCGCTCCCGCCGCGGCCTCCAACTCTCAGCGACCATGCTGCCCATACAGCACGGCCACCCGCCTCAGTTGTGCTGCCTCCCATACGACACCATAACCTACTACCACTCCAACTGGGCTTAGAGGGAAAAACCCAGCGGAGCGGTCCTTCCCGGGGCCGGCCAGTTCGCCGCCTGCGTTGGCACGGCCCCATGGGTTCCTCTTGGCTTCATCGCGGGTGACGAAGCCGCGATTACTAAGACCCCTGCCACAGAAAGGCGGGAACCCTTTTGAGGGAGCTGGTACTGTGTCTACCTTATCAATAGCTTTAGAAATCCTCACATAATTTTATCCTGATACCTTACCTCGCCGATAAATCTTGATCGCAGTGCATTAATTCTAAAAGCTATTAATATGCAAAGTGCAATGCACTTATGATTAAGCTAGATTTAAGCTTCAGTTTGTCCGGAACTAACTAATGCTTGAAGTTGAAGCATAAACATTTACGAGCTAAACTGCTCCCATAGTAGTTTATGGTTTGCTTTTTAAATGAAAAGTATTTGCTTTTAAAAGCAAGCTTTTACGTCCTTATGACGATTTATAAGAATTATCCTTTTAGAAATTACTATACCTTCACAGATGCTGTACCTACTTATAGAACTAGCAGTTACTATGACTTCGTCCACGTACAATTCGTTTTTATTTAAGTTTTTTCTTAACACACTGCTTCATCGTAAGAGAAACATTACTCTTATTTAAAGTTGCTGAGATCAATCAGTCAGGATTTTACCCTTACATCGACACCATACTCAAGTTTTTGAATGAAGGTGTCATTTTGACTTTGAATTTCTGAATATAATGTATTCAGTAGTGTAGTTAAAACTTAACATCAATCATCATTTTGTTTTATTATGTATGAAATTTTTGAATGTGGCTATAAATATTTTTTTTAACCAATTGGTACCATGGAAGTTTGAACCTATTTCAGGAAAAACTCAGAAAATACTGAAACGCTGCCTGAGGCTTATATGAGTAATTGGTGGAAAGACATAAAAATTAGGTTTCCTACGAATTGAGAAAAACTCTTCAGCATAATTTAAAGTTGTTTGAAAACCAGCGGCATAAGCTCTTCTGGACTCACCCATGCGAAACCGGGGCAAGTACTTAGTATTAAAGGAATCAATAGAAAATCTTACAAAGTAACCTATAATTAGACATTCAAAGTTGGTACGTAATGATTGTACCTAGTTGTTTTTTCAGCGTCTAGACAAATCGATCTTGAGTCATCTATGGAAAAATCTTTTAACATGTGGTTATAGAAAGTTGTCAATGCTAAGTAAATCAAATCTGAAGGTAAACATGCTTTCTTCTCATCCGATATTGTGCTACTAATGGCAGGCGGACAATAATAGAGATAGAATATAGGAAAAATCCAAGAGCTAACAAGTAGATTCTAGGTTTCTTCTAAAAACCGAGTAAATAATATTGCGAAAAATTGTTGTTAAATTTAAATTAATTGTTGTTGTTAATTATGATGTTTCCTCTCATAATTTTTTTATACCTATACAGTATAAAAAAATTATGAGAGGAAACATCATAATTAATTGACGATGTAATACATATACACAGTAAAAACAAAGCGATTTTTTTAAAAGAATAGTGTGTATTATTTAAAATAAAAGGCCTCTCAAAAAAACTTCCTCACGAAATTGCGCACGAAGCCTCTTATTTCATTTATTGATAATACCTACATTATAATCCCAAACGCTAACTGTCATGTTCAACTGACAGCTGTCATCTGTCACCTGTCACGCTTCTACGCCGTAATAAGCTCAGACTTACTTCGGACTATTCGTGGACTATATTTACGAAACACCTCGAAATAGACTTGTTTTTGTTACGAGTAGCTTGGCGTAAACATCGGACGTAGTGAATGAATTTTTTATCACTGTCGTTGATGAGAGATATTTTATGTAACTACTTTCTTTCGACGTGCCACGGCGGGCGAAGGTTCGCCTGCAACGTAGGAGGTTGCGGTTTCGATTCCAGCCTAGAGACAAATGTTTGTATGATCTGCTAATATATTTTCCAGCATCCAGAGTATTTTCTTTGTAAATAAAAATATTACTATCTATTTCGTAAATTGTATAAGTATTTCAGTCATCACCCATAACATAAGCTCTGCTTAGCTTGGGATGATCTTTGGAATGTCCAGCATTATTGACTATATTTATTTAAATGGACTATTTGGATAAATTTTAGTAAAATCGGAAAAAAACTTGAAGTATGTTTAAATACCGAAAAAATGTTTTGAAGGTGAAAAAAATTAATTCAGTTTGGTAACAGGAATTGCCTATGAAATAACTTTCTGATAATAGCTCGAATTAAAGTACTTTGATGCATGGAGCAAAATAAAAGTTTTTGTAATAAATATTCGTAATACCAGGTTTAAAATTCCAATAAAAAAAAGTGACGAAACTCGAGAACCCCGTTTTTCTTTATCGTTTTTTTCAAAGACAGACTATGTGTTTTTTTTTGTATGTTGAAAAACCATAAATGTAGAGCAGCCTAGTGCAAAGAAAATAATGCCTCACTTACTGTTAGGAAACACAAAAAAAAATTAAATATTTTTAGTTAGGTAAATTACTTTCTCAGTCTTGTTGGAAATTAAGTTTTCAAAGCGTTATTTCAAAAAATTTTCCTAACCTTTTTTGAGCAAGTGAGTAGCGTTGCTAACTTCACAAGCAATGAATGCAAATGTACTAAAAACAGCAAACGTTCTAACAGTTGAAGCATCAAATGTTTGTCTTCAAATGTTCGTTTCCAAAAGAGCTGCGTTTTCTCTGCCTCGCGAATTTTATAGACAGTGTTTGGACGAGATAAATTCTACCTTTGTTTTGCAAAGAATGCATGAAGTGGAGTACTCCAGACTTTGATATACAATTCCACGAGTCACCTGCTAGTATGAAGCTTCACCACTTTCCAAGACTTTGCATCATAAATGGCGTTGTGTTTACGATCTTAGAGTAGGTAGTTTTAATGCGACAGTTCCTATATCCAAATCAGTATTTGTTCCATCAGTATTCCACCAAAAGTAAGTAAGAAAGTAAGCAAAACATTTATTTGTCACAAAAAACACTTTAAATAATTATGGTAAAGAAAAGCAAAATTAAAACTAAGCTTTGATTAGGTGTTATACAGTTACAATTGAATTTATCTTACTGTAAATCATCAAATAGGTACAGAAATGGTACACAATGAAAAAGGAAGCACCTTATGGATTGTACACAGAAAAACACAGGTATATTTATTTTCCTATTTTTCTGTGAACTCCTTCGCCTGTATTTTACTGTATGAGAATAGTCAATAGAGTAAGTAAATGGTAAACAAAGGATTGGCTGAAGACCTAACAATTCTATGATAAGGTGAATTTAGATGTGAAACTATATTACTAATTTAAAATAACGCGTTTACGCTTTAGGCGTTTGTTTCGGCAACTTTTAGTACTAGCACAGCGGGCGAACGTCCCGTCTGTCGCTGGTTGCGGGTTCGATTCTTAACTCAAAATACATATTATTTAATGAAATAATAAAGAATATGTAATGAGTGCTCTAGCATCTTCATACAAGTTTATCTTAGTAAGTTAACATTATCCTCTAATCTCAAAGGATAATCCGAAGTAACACATACACGTTTAAATAAAACAAATTAATTTTAAGAAATTAGAGGTAGGATGTACTGCACTTACCTACTTTATAACCCTTTTCTGTAATTGGGCGAAAGTAGTATACAATGAAAAGTGGAAAACCACTTCTTATTTCTCTCAGAATTCATGAAAAGGCCTCGGCATAAAAGAGAAAAGTAGTAAAGCACTGCAGCACATTCCGCTCGCCATTGGCACGATCCGGCGATAAAATCTTTCGTAATGAGCTACAAATCTACGCATCAACCCCTCGTTTGGCGCAAAATCTGAATTTCGATGGTAAGTGGAGTTTATTCCAGGATTAACTGTTTGGTTAGTGGCTAGGTTGAATTGATTTTAATTGAATAACGCTTCCTAAAGAGATTACTGTGTCTGGTTTAATTTAATCTCCAAAAGTCTGTAAAGCTTACAGTGAGGGTACTGGTGGTACTGTACGTACATAGACGCAAAATACCGTGAAACGATTTTGAATATTAATTATTTTGTAAGAATATGCATTACGGGCTCAAGACATTTTTGCCTAGTAGTGTGCTAGTATGGATGTTTGTGACTCTTTCTCGCAAAAACTATTGAACGGATCTGGATGAAATTAGCCATAGAGATAGATTATAGTCTGGAATAACACATAGGCTATATTTTATCCCGGAATTCTAACGGGAATGGTAATTACGCGGGTGAAGCCGCGAGGCGCAGCTAGTCTTATATAATTAGAAGGTTGTTTGGACTAAATATTATATGGTTACTTAAGATAGTATATAGATAATTTAATGAATGATAAAGATTCTCATTTCTCCAATTAACCATAATGTCAGATTTATCTAAAAGTGCATGATTTTGTTCTTCGTTTGTGTAGAAATAAATGTATTTCCTCTATATTAAACGCATGACAGCTTTGTTTGTACAAAGTTTAGCAAGACGTTTATTAAATAACAAAAGATAATGTGGAAAACACAAGGCTCTGCTGAATTTCAGGAGCAGTTCTGAAAATATCACGAGTCGCGGTAAAGGGGACAAAAAGTCACTTCGTTTGTCGCACATCACGGTGAGGTGTGGTCGTAGTGCAGGCGTGTGTCATATTAGATCACCAAACTTTACATAATATTCTCTTTATAATCTTGATTTTTCTTACATACTTATAGAATATTAGAATTCAGTGTGTGCGACGTTTAACGCTGTTTTGAGATATAACCAAGAAAAAGTAACGTAAGTAAGTAAATGTAAGTTTCTCGAAAATAAACGAATTATAATGATACTTCGGTTAATTTTTGTGAGAATTTTATTTGTAGAAATAACATTAATAATTAGAAAATACTCAAAATAAAGCCAACTGGTCAACTTTATCAGTAATACATTAATTATAAGCAAATCAGGTGCCAACTAATCCTTTTCGTTCTGGGATTCTAGACCACTAGAATTTTATCACTTGGGTAACAAGCAATAAAACTAAATTGATATATGAACATTTATTTATTTAATTGGTATTGCCATCAGCTCAACTAATTACAATAGAATTTAAAATAGACACAGAAAGCTAATACTAGGCTCTCACTAATAAAAAACATATTATACTAGCTAAGTGTGAACACAGCTTTGTTGTTTTTCGCCGACAATTGCGTACTTGATAAATTAATAAAATTAAACTTAAAAAAACTGTAATTAGTAAGTAAAAGTAAAACTAATCATGTGAAAAAAAAGTTGAGAGTCATGCATTGCCTTGCCTTGTGAATGCTGGTATTGAAAGGGTCAATGTCCAACATCCTGCTGAACATACTAAACTTCTAATAGCAAACGCTGAATAATCAACCAAACCTGACGGCACAGCTGCTCTGTTCCAGAGATATCGATTGCAAAAAGTACAGACGGACGGACGGGCAGGCAACGGCGAGTGCACAACGGAGCGGAGAAAGTCAGCTGAATAGCTTATACTGTTTTATCATGTTGTCAGCAAAGTTCTTCTTGTAATGACAAGCAATGATTTTACGTCACATTTATGAAGAAAGCTAGAAAATACAAAGAGTGATTGAAATATTACTCTACTGAAAATTTGGCGACCAATCTCTTGTGCCACGAGGTCCTGCGCCGGTTCGTCGTCTTGCAACCCCGATAATATTCCCTGAAAGAAAATAAAATATGATCGGAGATTCTCATCATTCCATTGTACATCACGCCTTTAGGACGAACGAAAGGGGAGGAGATACAATAAATATTTGCACCGATATTAGAACAGATGCGTCGCGCAAACATTCTGCTGTTAGTTGGCAACTTTGGGACAAAACCCAAAGGTTGCCAACGTTGCCAACTCACAGGACTCTATTTTTATCTTCTTTAATTCTTTTGGATATAGTTTCCAATAATGAGTGACATATCCTATCTTCAGCTTGTCGCATTCAGCATTTCCCTGCTTCTTTTCGCAGGACATCATCCCACCTGGCTGGAAAACATGGCGTTTGCTGAGTCGTGGTTTCCACTCCAGAAATTATTTACATCACTGTTTGTCAGTTCTTCACGAGGCATAACCAAATCAGCCCACTGCCGCTTCAGCTTGAAGATTTTTGTAGATAACTTTGGGTTTTTTTACCGTCATAATCTTATTTTTTGGCGTTTTTCTTCATAAGATAGGTATGCAAATACCTTTCAGCAGAAAGGTGTCATCCGACCTCGTGATATTAAGCACCCATTAAAAACTGCCCTCGATAAACGGCAGAATTGTAACCGTTAAGTGTTTTTTTAGCATTTATTCAAATTAATTACTTTTTTATGGGGCCTCGGATATCATTTTAATTTTTATTGGTATGGTTTTTTATAGGTATCGCAGAACATTCCAGAAAAATCTTTGGTTTGTTATGTGTTGGATCAGCTTCTAATACCAACCAGTTAATTAATAGTTAACATAAAACCAGCATCAGAAGATATTAACGATTTTCAGAATCATAATGTTATTATTTTATTTCATTAATAAACCACTACATTTCCTTTATTCAGAAACCGAATTCCAAGAATGAAAACAAATTAAAAATTATTTATCCCCAAAGACCTCAAAGGAAGCTAATTTGTGATATTTATTTAATTACCAAATGAAGAGGAAAAACATTTTTGTGGTAACCGAATTATGAAGCAGGAAAAGAAATATAAGAAACACACTGATGTATTTCCTTATAAAACAAGATCATTCTTCACGCCGAAACTATTGAAAATATGGCCCGAAATTTTGAATAGTTTAAGTTTTATGTCTAAGTATTAATAGTCTAAGTATTAAGTTTTATATACTGAAACAAAACATATGCTACCTTCTATTCCATAAATCAGTCCCTGTAGAATAAAGGTAATTTTTGAATTTTTCTATAGAAGTAACACGTGCTAAGCCATGGACAAGTACTAGTTTTTAAAAGAATTATCAAAAAGTAACTCTCCTGTATATTTTAAGTATTCGGGGAAAATCACAGTGAATTTCCTTTTTTGTTTCCGTTATTTTCAAAAAGGTTTAATTACAAACTTATCAATAATTTATTAATTAATTTTAAATTGCAATTTGGCGTTAAACTTTGCCAAGCTTCATTTAATATTTTCCACGATTACAATTTTCGTAATGAACAGTTAATTAAAATTTGAAAAGAGTAATTATTATCACAACTTTTCCATTTATCCTTACTCGATGGCTTCTGTGTTTTATGACGCACTCGTAGCGCAGCCGCTAAACAGATAGCTCACTTTTAAAACCTTATTATGGGATAAACTGCCTGGTTAAACCTGTTCCTTAAGTGAGTTTATGTAAATGTAGAATGTAAGTTGTTTATCAGTTTAAAAAAAAAAAAAAAAAAAAAAAAAAAAGAATGTAAGTCGTTATCCTAGTATAGTAAATCTCTGCTCACCTGAGGCTGCATGATGCTATGTGTATTTGTCCACCACACAGAAATCAGAATGTCCACTATTTATAAATGCCATTTGCAACGTCACATTTGATCCCGTTCTGTTGTTTCGGACATTAAGGTAAGGTAACAAACTCTTGCCTATTATAAGTGGTAAACGTTTTCTTGAAATAAAGACGTCTTGTAGACGCTGCAGCTAGAGTTACTAGTATGGGTTTGCTTTACTGTGGTTTACAAATTTGCACAATACCTAATAAAAACTATCCAATTTTCTATAAAAGTTGTATTAGCAAAATACAGCGAATCACTTAAAATCATAAAAATTTGGATGGTCAGAATTGTGCAAAAGGCACGAATGTAAGAAAAAAAGGAGAATTCATTTTTTAATAACTTTTGGACCGCTGTCATACAACGATAAGTATTCCTCTCTATCAGGTGCTGCAGGGATGGGAGGAACCGAAACTGTTCGTTGTCATAACCTTTATAGTGAGAATAGATGGCTATATCACAGTTAATACTAAGGACTCAGTGATATGACCGGGAAGCAGAAAATAGGGTGCTATGCACAGGTGCTACGATATAGCGCTGGATAGAAGTGATCTAGCATCCAACTATAATGAAGATAAAGTAATTGAAAAGTGAACTAGCGTCATCTCACTCACTCTCGTTTATGAACCGTCCCAAAATTTATTGACAGTAAAACAAACTTTATTGTTCACAAATGAATTTGTCATCTCCAAAGCTCGTTACTGTGATTATGTACCGTGGATAGACAGGTCTGAAGTTTGAGGAACTTATCAAATTAATATTAGATGATGTAGCTTCCTGGATTACAAAGTGTGATTGCAAGTTAGCAAGTAACATTGACGACAAATCTGGCGCAGTGGGGATATTCCGCCTGCGACGCAAGAGGTAGAGGGTTTGATTCCCGCTTGAGTAAAATATTTAAACTATCTGGAGATGTTTGTTCCTAAATGCTTTCAATGTATAATAAAAAAATATTTATGTAAGTACATAATGTATTCAGTATAAATAAAATAAATAATTCTGGAGTAACTACAACGCATCATCTAGCCCCAAGTAAGTTATCAATTTAACAATTATCTAGTACTCATAACACAAGCTCTGCTTAGCTTGGGGCTAAATGATGATGTAAGAAAAGTCCGACATTATTTATTTAATCAGCTTTTACACATTAAATTACAACGCGTTGCAGATTAAAATAAATAATGCATTTCGGTACCATCTCGCGGCGTAGGTACTCTTAGTTCCTTTGAGAGGTGGTTTAGTTTTATTTAATAACAAGTTACTTAAGTGATTATAATAATTGTACCTACTTTCTAAAAAAGTTTTAGGGAAGCTGTTTGTAATGCAATATAGATTTTTTTAGACCTGATACGATTCAGGGATATAAACGGTAAACATTTTGTGAAGGAATAGTTAATTATGTTGATATTAAATTAGGTAGCATGCAAAACAATAGATAAAATAAAAGTTGCAGATAAAATTCGACGGCAGTATCCTCGACTATTCAGAAGCTTGCATTTGCGCTTGGCGCTTTCTCTTTGTCAAAGAAACTCCTCAAATTTATATAAATGCAGCAGATTTTAATCCCCAGACAGATAAGTTTCAGCTCGTCAAAATCCTCACTAAAGCAGAGACTACAGTATGCACAGTAATTCTAGCCGAAAAACCCGCAGCGTCGTTCATTACCCAAAGTTGTTTACCACAGATGGCAAACACGACTGGCCATCTTAATTTGAGTCTGCTCTGGGTTTTTGATAGCGGCTTATTAAGGTTCAGTGTCCTTGTGAAGTGTTGGGGAAAATATTAGATGGAAGGAAGAATATTGATCTTGTGTCGAAGTGGTTTGAGGCTTCCATACAATATCGCGGCTTTGCGTCATGTTTTGTTTACCCGGCAGGACAAGCCTAGAGAATATTAACAAGTAAGAATAGAAAATAACTACGTAGCTTTGTCATTGATTGCGTAAAATATTTGAATTTCTTTCTTTCAATTTATTTATTTATATTACTTAAGATCTTTGGCTGAAAAACAGCGCTGAGCCTCCTCCTGGTCGACTCTAACTATTTATTTAGAAATTTACCACCGCCATTTTGTGTCACTTACCTCCTATGCTATATATTTATGTTTGTATGTTTTGATTGTATCTACATGTGTCTAAATAAATGTTGACGAAAAATATGGTTTACGCAGCTTTACTACGTTATCTTTAACAAAAACTTGATATGCTAGGGTGGCCAGAGGTTCGAAACCAGCAAGACCGTAGTTGGGATTACTGGGCAAGAATTATAAGGCGCCCTGAAAAATACACTCTTTTCACGTTCACGTTTCGTGTTGGCAAGAGATTAGATTGTTTTCTGGTCTTAATTTTTTTCTGATTTCTACAAATTATTGCATCAAGATTTGATTTTTATTCTTAAAGCCACTTTGAAGCAAAAATAATTGAAATAAATATATATAATATAAATACATTTGATTAAATCTCCACGTGTATAAAAGTAATAATTTAGAGCATGACATTATTAGAGGGTGTCAAGACCAAAATTTCCTTTAATTTTCTAGGATTTTAGGGAATTCAAAGAGCGTTTATACGCGAAATTACTTTCAAGATTGATAAAGGTAGTTGAAATCACGATCAACCTAGTTCACTGGAGCGATCTTTGGAATGCTGATAAACCTTTATGCCGAGCGCTGAGTGAATCCGAGGTATTTGATTGAAATCTAGCCTTATTTAAATACCCTTTAAGTTGGATAAATAATTCTGATTGTAGATTGGGATCAATCATTTTCAATAATTTCGACTGAAGGGTTTCCACGGGACATTGTTTCTCTAGCCGTGGCGGTCGTGGCGAAAGAAACGACCCCTGTAGCCAATTCTTTCGCCACATCATAAGAATTGAATAAGTCGACCTACCAGAGGAAGACAACTTTATTATGCGTCTCCTCCCCCCCTAGGACATTTCCCCAGGATGCCCTCTCCCTCGCACTTTACACTTTTAAATGTGATGACCATCTAGCGTGATTATTATGTCAAAAACCTTTTGGGGGGCACGTCTAGCAGTGGACGTAGTATGATGAGGATATAACTCTTAAAAAAGTTTTAGGCTCAAACCGAACCTTCCTAAATTCCTTACTAGCCTTACGCCTACGATGAACTGATCGGGATGAAATTTTTAAAAGGCGTTGTTCTAGTCCTGGAATAAAAAAGCCTACTTTTCATCCACTAAAATGAGTTCGCATGGAATAGAAATAGCCTTGAACCATTTCCATAGAAACAACTCGTGCAAAGCGTCGGGTAGATGCTAGTTTATTTATATTTGTTTAAAGATTACGTCCACTGTATCGTACCACTCTAGTACTGCCACAAAAACTGTATCCAGATAAAATAAACAATCGATATCAATCAAAATTGAATAGAACATCGGATATAAATAAATCCGTTACGTGCATACTGCGGGCTGTCCAGATGGGATGACGTACGTACGTCACTCGTTGTGAATAATTAATGTATTTGTAAGTGGACACTCGCGATATTGATGCGGATTTGTGGTTTCGTACATCAAATGCGTCACGGGAGTTTGATGGAAAATTATACCTACACATTTTCATCAATTTCGTCAGAAAAAAATTGTTTTATACAACATGTAATATAATATATTGTAGTATTATTTTATATATCTTTTAGATAATAAGCACCACTTGCATCCACTTGGCCCATTTATTTATATCATAATCTCTAGAATACAAAAGTTTAGCTTGCATTTTATAAATGTGAGATACCTCTAGACTGTTTGTACTCGTCTGAAGTGAGCTCAATTGTTTCAATTGAATATATCTACTAGTTTTAATTTGTTACTATTCCTTGATTGTAATTTTCGTTGTTAGTAACATTATTTGAAAAGAAATAAATAAATAGTGCCAGACAATCCACACAGCATCATCTAGCTCCAAGCATTTTATTGGTCCAGATAAAAATGTTCAACTAGTAAATTAAGCTTATCGCTTCTAAGCGATAAGGCCGCCCATTGTACTTGTATTTTGTTATGTTCCTTTTTGTGATGTTTTTTCTGGTGTACAATAAAGAATTTTTGTATTGTATTAAGATTATTAAAAAGTGGCAAACACCTCAAGCTAGAGAAATCCTAAAATTAACAAACAACAAACAGTTTCTTTACCAAGTTTTCTTTTAATGCAAGTATAAAACAAATAATTTATTTCAAACAACTAAGTTAAATGGGTTCAACCTTTGATAAAACTGGCTATCAATCCCAAGATAAAAGCTCTATTCAAAAATACAAATTAAACTTCTAAACTCCGCGTCTTAGCGTAAGTACGTATTGTGTCTAACTAAAGAAAGGAAAGTTGGAATTTATTACGTCTGAGTACACGCGGTCTTGAGATTCTCTAATTATTACTAAATTCTCTAAGAATGAAGCTTTTGGCTGAGGATTTGTATGCGGTTTTAAAAACAAGATTAGAGATGTCAATGAGCGGATTATGAAATTTTAACTTGTCGACAGAAAAGGAAAATACAAGTTCCAATATAAAAAGTACAAAAGTTTGGATGTATTGATGAATGTTTCTTACCTCTCTACGCCATAAGTACTCAGTATATCGGATAGACGTAGTTCTTAGGCTGGAATTTATTTTCATTATATGTCACAAGGGTGAAGTCGCAGGACAAAGATATTGCATTAATAAAAAAACATTACCAACTCTTCTAGTTTGGAACTATTCATTCTAAATTTCTATAAATACCTCTTATATAGAGTTTTAGACGTCGTCATTGTAAATGCCCTGACTGATTGAGCCCTGTTTTATTCACTGAAAAATTGAAATTGTTATGAAAAACATCTGGTATAATCCAATAAATAAGAACGAAAGGTTGTTTCTTTATTTAACCAAAAGCTCGTTCATTACCGCTAAATACCGACATCAATTACGGTGCAGCCGAAACCCCACGATAATAATTCTGAACAAAACGCCCTTACATTCGCGTTTGTAATTTACACATACGCGACGGGAACCGCAGCCATGTATTTATTTGTTGCTGCAAGTTCCAAGAGAAAGCGATTTTATCAGCTCAGGTTGAGTCGCTTTCTTCAAGTCATCAACCTTTACTAGTCCACTGCTGGACATATACCTCCCGTAATGAGTGCCATAAATAAATAAATAAATAAATAAATAATTCCGGACATTCCACACAACATCATCTAGCCCCAAGCTAAGCAGAGCTTGTGCCATAGCGCCCTGTCTTCAGCTTGACGCATCCAGCATGTGCCTGCAGTCTTTTGCAGCTCGTCATCCCACTTGGCCGGAGGGCTTCCTATGCTACGTTCTTCAACATTGCAAAACGTCAAATGGTTTTCTTGCACTAATTTACTAGCAGGTCAATTAACTTATAATAAAGCTGATAGCCGTTTGACTTTTCTTTAAATGAATATTGCATGTAATTAAACAACAATGAATAAACATTTTTACAAGAAATTCTTCTATCTAACGTAAACTTAACATTATTAATTGCCTCATACAAAATTTTCCACTTATTCCCAGACCACTGAAAATTTCCAGGTTACATTCTGGGATTTTTACTCGCAGAATCTTATTATTTGTACCAATCACCTACTGACGCTTCGGTACCACTGACAAATGAACTGAGCCAGCCTTGTTTATAGGTACCTACATGTAGGGGAACGTTTTACGCGGCCATCCTCCCTATTTACGGGCAAAGTCGTACGCAAACTTTCAAGTTTCACCATTTCTGCGATAGGGATCGACTTCAAAAGTTAACTTGTAAAAGAAAGGAAAGTAATTACTTACGTGTTACGTAGGTTGAGGTTGCAGGTTTTTCTTCTTTTGCTGGGGTTAACTAGATGGCGTTTGTGTATTTTAGATAAATAAATAAATGCATGCTCTTGACGAAAGAAAATATCAAATTAACCAATGAATCTATATCAATATTTTTTTACTTTGCTGTGATGAACTTTAAACAATTAGATATAATTTAAATTTAATTTTTGCAGGTAAGTTAATTGACATGTAATAATGGTAATAATATCGAAATAAATTCTGTATTCTTTAATTTTGTCTCTCATTTCTCAGTTTATTGAAGCCATGTGTATTTATTTGCCTTAGACTTTGTCATGTCATCTTAGTTAGCGGCTAGATGATGCTGTGTGAACTTTCCAGCATTATTTTAATTATTTTTGAGTGAAGGAAATGGTAACTGAAAATTTTGCTAAGATATTGTTAGAATATTTTAAAAGGAATCATACAATGAAGGCTACATATACACTGAAAAAACGTGCGAATAACAGCTACGTTCCGAAACCTAGGAAATTTTGCGAAACTGAAACTCTGGAAAGTCCGAAACTTACTATAAGATTGCAAAAGAACATTACCCCTGACCCATTTCCACAAATTATGCAAGCAAACAGGTATTTAATTAATTCATATTATTATGCAAGGAGTCCTAACTTCACTAATATTTATTCAAGACTTGGTTACTGCTTATACTAAGTAAAACTTTTGATTTTTGAGCAGGAACCTACTTTATATAAAAGTTTGAAAAACGAAGCTTCATCAAAGTAGAGCAACAGATATTTGTTGGATCCATAATGTCACATTGATAGTCACATTGTATTTATTGTCTTGAAATCAACAGTTGTTTAATTAAGTATTTTATTCAATAAATAATAAAAAATGCTTCGTACACATAGCTTATAAACATTATTTTTGATATTAGTATTTTTATGTTTCAGTAACACTTAATTTTACTAATATAGTTCTTAAAGCATGTTGAATCCTAATCCTAACTAGTCCAGCATAATAAATTTATTGCAGTAGACTGATTGATAAGCTAAGAGGAAGCTTATTACTATATTCCGTAGTAGTAGTATTCAACTGATAACGATGTTTACGTAAATTTATCTAGTCCGCCTACTCAAAAACGTAAGATAACACACTTTTACCATCAAAACTTGGTATCCCAGTTTCCGCGACAGCGCAAGACGCTATCTCTCCAAGTTTGAGCATCGCTGCTTCCGGTAACGAAACTCGTGGCCGGCGGCCTTTATCTGCGAGAGGATTCAATTCTAGGCGCGCTCAGTGGAAGTAATTCAATTGGAGAATCGTTGATAGAATTTCAAATTAAGTTTATTAAAAGAAAATATTGGAAAGGAAATGACCTCGTGTTACGGAACGTATATAATCCTTATCCATACTAATATTAAATGTTAAGTTTGTATGGATGTATGTTCCTCTTTCACATCAAAACTACTGAACGGATAGGGCTGAAATTTTGAATAGACGTAGTTCTAGCCCTGAAATAGCACATAGGCTACTTTCATCACATAAACCAGTTCCTAAGTGATAGAAATTGGCTTGAAACGTTTCCATAGGAATATCACGTGCAAAACCCGCGGGCAGATACGAGTATATCGTATATTTCCAACCAAGCCGTGAAAATAGCTTTATTTTATTAAAACAGTTACAAAAACTAACGGAATTAAAGTTTTTCGCAATACAAGTGTGGATAGAGTCATGTTAGAAACAAAAACTTTAATAATTTGGACCTCCATCAAAAACTCCCTACGTGCTCCAAACACTCCACTTATTACACGGTCTGCCTTCTTTTTGCTGCGACACATTGCTGATATTGCATTTCTTATCTTACTGCTATGTTTATGAGGATCATTTTCGTACATATGAAAATAAATGATCTAAACTTTTTTGGGAATGCAATTTTAGAAATTTAGCTGAGTAGTTTTGTCACTGTATGTAATAACTTTGTTGGATTTGTTGGTAATGCAACAAAAATATCAATCTACCTACAGTCTTGAATAGTTTTTTTTTATTTTAGGGTTAGAAAATAGAGTTTGGTGGCCACCAAATGCAACTTCGTTGTCTCTTCCGACAATAGACAAAATGAAACTACTACAGATGCAATAAAAAAAGCTCATGATAAGTAGATAGATAATACTTTTATTGCATCACTTATAAAACAGGAAATACTTATTTAAATATACTAACAGAGATAAGCAATGGATTTGGCGGCCTTATCGCTTAAAGCGATTTCTTCCAGGCAACCAAACAATTGTGAGAACAATAATAATGGATGGCGGTACAATAAAAATTAAAAACAAATTAATACTAATACACAAATAACAAATTAATACTAATACTTAAAATATATTAATACTTAATACTCTAAACTAATACATACAACAAATTAATTAAATTTACTATAAGGACATGCTCAATAACCTAGTGAGACGTGACACCTAAATAGAAATTATACACTTTCCTTTTAAAGTCATTATGTGATGTAGCTCTCTTAACCTCCACTGGTAAATCGTTCCAGAGTCTGACAGCTTGAGCAGTGAAAGAGTCGCTGTAAAAAGATGTTCTCTGTACAGGAGCCGCAAGGAGAAGAGTATCTGAAGACCGTAAAGAGAGACCGTGAGAAGAATGGAGAAACTGAAATCTCTCCTTGAGATAGGAAGGGGAAAAGGGATTGAAAAGTACAGAAAATAGCAGTGACACAATATGCAAATTTCGGCGCTGGCGAATAGGAAGCCATTTCAGCTGGGCTCGGTAGGCAGACACATTGGTCGTACTTACGGAGGCCAAAGATAAAGCGGATACACACATTTTGAAGGCGCTCCAATTTATTGAGCTGCTCCTCAGTAAGGTCCAAATAACATGCATCCGCATAATCAAGGATAGGAAGAAGAAGAGCACGGGCGAGAGCAGTTTTGGTAGCGGTGGGGAGAAAGTTTCGGAGTCTCCTCAGGGAGCCAGCAGACGCAAACAGCTTTCGACTGGTTACCTCCATCTGCGCCCCCCAAGAAAGTGTGCGATCAAACATAACTCCCAAGTTTTTAATAGTCTCGCTGAAGGGGATAGCTATTCCATCAAAAACAACCTGTGGAACTGCCAACCAGTCCAGATTACATATTCTCCGAGAGCTGCCTATAATAATAGTCTGAGTTTTAGAAGGGTTAAGTGTTAAACCATGGCTCTTGCTCCATTCACTTATATACTGAAGATTTGTGTTCGTTATGTCAACAGCACTAACAATATTACTCAATGGAGCTTGGGTATAAATCTGTAGATCGTCAGCATATAAGTGGTAGGACAAGGAAAGATTTTGAGAAATAGAATTGATGAAGATTGCGAAGACAAGAGGGGATAGTACGCCACCTTGAGGCACGCCGGCAGATGTGGTACACCAAGACGAGAAAGACTCATCGAGGCGGACACGCTGACGGCGGCCATGCAAGTAGCTAGAGAACCAGCCAACCGCCGAAGAAGAAATGTTAAGAGAGCTGAGTAATGCAATCAATATGTCAAAATTGACAGTGTTGAAGGCATTACTGAAGTCGGGAAGAGTTAGAACAGTGAGCTGACCATTTTCCATACCCTGACGGATATCATCTGTGATTTTAATCAGAGCAGTAACAGTACTGTGACCTTTTCTAAAGCCTGACTGCATAGAATTAAGAAGATTGTTTGAGGATAGAAAAGAGTTAAGTTGGTAATAAGTTTAACAAACTGTACCAGAAAATTGAAAATTGAACTGAATTTTGTAAATTCCTTTGTTTAACGGAACTCTATGATAAAATAAGCGTCGTCCATTTGGTTACGAACGCTGATAGTAGGTACCCTACCTATCCTCTCGAAGCGTTGGTTTATTGCATTCATAATTAAGTCAATAACCCCCTGCCCACTCAGGGCCGGAGAAGCCGCAGCGCTGCGGTCAGAATACAGGAGCATGTGTGGTTATCGCTATGGCTGAAGATGCTGGGTTTACAGCCAATTATCTGTAGGGCATTAGAATTAGTACATATACAATGCCTCATGTTTGCCTGATGGGGAGGCCTATGTCGATCAGCAGTGGAGTGATATAGGTTATCATACAATAAGTATAAACTAAAAATTAAAATAGTAGAAATCAGAAATCAAGATCTTTATATCTTGAGGCTTACAAAATGAGCACTTAAACAAGTAAAATTTTAAACTTTAGGTACATAATTATCGAATAATCACTACTAAAACAAAGTCAACTACGTAACGGATTTAAATAGATTTAAGTGATTCAAGAGAAAGGTTTAAACGTATAATAAAACCGTGCGAAGCCGGGGCGGGTCGCTAGTATAATCATATACTAAACTGAAGCTGAGCACAGTAGAGTGGAGACCGCAACTCGGCAAACTTAGTTTAGAACGTCTTTCGGCCAGGTGGGATGACGTCATGCAAAAGACTGCAGGCAGATGCTGGATGCGGCAAGCTGAAAACAGCGCGATATGGCGCTCAGTAGGGGAGACTAAGTCCAGCTGTGGAGTTTTCCTACAATCTATAGATATTGAATGTGTGTGAGAATCTATGTGGGTATGTGTGTATGCCCAGTGGTCCCAGGTTTCGTTTTTCGTTCGTTTCCATCCATGAGGAGCCCTAAAATAATACTGTATTATTGATTTTCAAAATTTTTAAAATGTTATGTACCAACCAGTCACAATTCCGAGTTTGTTCCGTTGTTCCGTTCCATCGATGCCAGGATGCAATATTTGTCACAATATAAACAACCACCTTTTTTCACTTCCGTGCAAGCAAAAATACAATACAGACGTAGAAAATTTTATTTTTCGCTGAATAACGTTTTGCTGAACCCATCGAGCTCGAAACTTTTATTCACATCGCAAATATTGAATTTAATGAAAAATGTGTATCAAATAAATATCGAGCTCTATCATAAAACTCAATAAAAAAAAAATCTACAACGTACATCTTGAAATCAATTACTTTTATTTCTTTAAGATTACAAAATAGGCAAAAGAGTTTGTATTTTGTGACTTAATGTTACAGGGATTAAGTCACGTTATTATTAGTTACTTAGTAATGTAATGCTAAATGATATTTTATCATCATCATCAGCCTATATTAGTCCAATGCTGGACATAGGCCTCTCTTTATTATTACTTGCATACATATATTTTAAGAGAATATTTTTTTATGTTTACTTTTCCAATAAAGATATATTCAGTGAAAATCATAAATTTTAATTACTACATGTTAGATATTTTATTCATCATTAAAACTGTAAATGCTCATTTAGTTTTCAGGACAGACACAAGCATTAAGTGTAATTCCCTTGAGAACATCAGAATTTTAATACTGCCAATATTATTGATGTAACGTTATCTTTGAATATAAAACCTTACTGGTAGAATACAGAGAAGTGGAAAGAGAAGAAAGAGACCTAAGCTTAGCTGTCACTACTGTAGAATCACTGGAAATAAGTAATAGTGTGTTCATATTGTTGTCAACTAGTGACCACGGTTAAAAAGCTACAAGCTATCCTATAATCATTTAAAAACCTCAGAAAGATCAAGGAACACGTCGTTGATTATAATTATTTCGATTTCCCACTTTCGCTTATAAATTTCCATTAAAATTTCTTCCTTATTTCCTATCCTTTGCGCTTGAGAACAGGTAAGTAGACTCCGATCTCACTTTGCGTATGCTCTGTACTCCATTCCTCACCCTACTTTGAAATTATTACAAGTTTTTTATTAAATGGTCCTGTTGAGCACGTTTACACCGCACCGAATCGTTTGAGAGCGTTCAAAGAAATTATCACATTCGGAAAATAAACCGCGTCCACTACTACCTATAAAAATTAAATGAGCAATTTTCAGCTCATTTAAGCAGCAATTTAAGCCAAATAATTGTTTTTACTACTAATACTGATACTATACTTTAATTAGAAAACTTTATTTTTTTTATTTATTTATTTAAATAATATCGTCTCTTTATTTATTTAGGAAAACTTAAACTAGAAAATTGGAACAGAAAAGTATATATACAAGTTTTCACAGATTATAAAATAAAGTGTAAGTGGTGGACAAACAAAGTACATTTTTTTAAGATATGAAAGTTGAGAAACAAAGAATTTAAAATTAGTTTAAATGACAACTTAAAGGAATATGCTCAAATCAGTGTAAAATATGTTGTAGTTATGAATCCCCGGTAGCGGAAAACGCCACTGATGGGACATTTCTCGCCGAAATTAAAACGTAACAAAATAATTTACGGTACAATAAGCACGCTCATCGTAGATTCATGGCTAGGTGATAGAATAAACCGAGGAATGCAGCTTGTATTGCGCCATACGTTTCGGTGAAGTCTTCGAATGAAAACAATGAGGTTTTATTCTGAAACAACTGCATTGTCTTCAAAGATGGTGGAGATCTCTAGTATGTCATTGTATGTACATTGCTTTTCGTTTATTTCGAAAAGCATAATGTATTGACACATCTACTAATAATATTTTAATTTCAGTGAGCATCAACTTTGTAGAAGGCTTATTTCATATACTTTTTTCTGGTCCTGTGCCACACTCATTAAATCTACATATATCGGCTCTATGGACGATCTGTCTGACTATGTAGTGTTGATCTTACTATAATATACATATTTTGATAATAAAGACAAGAAAATTTCAAGCGGTTTTGTTTATTTCATTTTCAACATATAACAATGTACTTGAAAGATAAACTGAAACTAGGAATTTGCGTAGTTCAAGTCTATCGTAGTTATTTCCTTGTCCTTAAATATCTTTGCAAGAAAATAACTACGTAGTTGTATCAGTACCTTGTCTAGCCAAAGAGCATTGTTAAGCAACTTGTATAGACACTCCTTACAAATTCACTGAAATTGCGTACAGCTACTTTCAATCAGGCATTCTCTTTAAAAAATAAGCTTGACTGGACTCAAAATAGGACAAAGACTTTTGAATTTAAATGGCATTGTTCTTTCGACATGACTTTCCAATGATAACCTTCATTCTTAATATACGCGCAATTCAGTAAGTTCTAAGGTACGTGGGGATTTTTTTCTTATTTTTTGGTCATTTTACGATTATATCTTGAAAAAATAACCAGTATTTGAACCCGCGTTCTAAGCCGTAGAGCAAAGTCGAAACTGTCTGTAGCAACAACGTCGTAGGATGAATCATTCATAACCCAAATGTGATGTCACGAAATAGCGCAAATAAAATTGATTCAAAACTATTAATAAGACCATGATTTTCTCGCTCTATGGTAGTTTTATAACGTTGTACTATTATTTTGTCAATTCAAACTGGCACAAACAGAGTTGTAACAATTGTTCCGCACATTTTGAACTATTGCAACTCGTTAAGGAACAAACGCTACTTGTTAGGTAATTGGTGCTTCAACTTGAACTTTGCGAAATTGAATTTGGGCTTTTGAATAAATAGGTGCCCATATCAATTTTTAAGGGCTTTTATCTGAATATGTTGAGTACTATACAAAATAGGCTATTGATAAATTCAGTTGCTAAGTTCATTTTCAGCTGAATGAACACAAAAACAAAAATTCAAAAGCTTTATAGGTAACTAGTGACCCGCCCTGGTTTCGCAAGGTTTTATTATACGTATAAACCTTCCTCTTGAATCACTCAATCTACTTATTAAAAAAAGGCATCAAAATCTGTTGCGTAGTTTTAAAGATTAGAGAAGAAGCATACATATCCCTATGTATGCTTCTTCTCTAATCTTCAAACTACAGGGACACAGAAAGCGATATTTTTTTATACGATGCGATGTAGTGATGATGAATAAAAGATATTTAAAAAAAAACTTATAATAGGTAACTCCATTGTCTAAAGTTTATGTACATATTTACTTACACACTTGTTGAAAGAAAAACTTTATTAAATTTCTGTTGTTTTATTTTATATTCGTCCTTATCCTTTTTAGCACGGCAATCAGACATAAAAAGATAGCTCTTCTTCCAGCGTCATAACTCAAAAACCTAATTAACCTTTTATCACACACTTACGTTTCATATCTCCAATTTTCCTTTTCCCTTTATAGATATTGATATTCCCTATTTCCTATGCAGAAAACTACTAAACTGACAATAAATGAAATGTACAATCCGCCGAAAGACTAGTTATGGCTCTTGTGTACTAGGAAATAAAGGTGAAAATATTAAGAGAAACTTAGAAGAAGAGGTGTACTTTGGCAAAGTCCGATAAAATCAGCATTGGAGGAATAGGCAAGCGATAAAATGAATGTATCTCTGTATTATCAGCGTATTGTTCCATTCTTCCTTTGTTCTTGTTTACGTGAACTTTGGATTGGCCAAGTTTTAATTGACTTGGATTTAGTTTTATTTCGTTTGGGACTTTCGTAAAATGCTGCAACTAGTCTTTTAGAACTCTTCTGGGATTCTGAAGACCTAATTAGTGGACAAATTACACTATGGTGGCCGAATGCTTGTTAAATATCCATCACTAACAAATGAGTAACTGAAGTTATTAATCATTGATTTAAGTCGTTTTTGTTAGTTATAATTTGTTGGAACTATTTTATTGAAAAAAATAACTAGGCACCTTATGTTTAACCCGCAGCAGTAGAAACTTCCATCGTTTGTCGAATCGCAAACAGAATTTAAATTTTTCTGCTACTTCAAAAAACAAACCAAACATAAAACAAAACAAAAAAATACTCGCGCCCTGCAACCGACAAGTTTTTCAACTCCTTCAAATAATTTATATCCCACATTTACCACAAACCGAATCATTTCATGGGTAAAATGATACATGTTGTTTAGGAATTCAATTTTCGGGTCATGGTAAAGGGTAAATTTCCCAAGGGGGCGCTGTGTCAAGCATAATGCAGGCGGTTACGACAAACTGCGAGATTATAATTTGCGAAACTATCTCCTGAAGGGTTAAAACCGTGTCTTGATGAAAATATATTTCTTGGAAATGCAATTTTTATAAGCTTGATTTATCTTCATTGGATGTTATGTTCAAATCTCTCAAATAGGTACTAGCAGCCAAAGTTTAACCTTTCTTACAACTTATAATTTGACCGTAGCTGCTGTTTAGAAGCATGCTGCGGTCTGAATACAACATTTTTAATATAAAAGGTGGATACAGAAACTCGCCTTCAAAAAAAGGCTTAGATTTTTTAAAATGTAATATAATACAATTTAGAAGTAGAGGGCAATTTAGATTTTTGTAGATTCGGTTGGTAGACTAAAGTTGTTAATTTATAAGCGATGAAGCAACATTATAAGAATATTTCAAGATTTTAATTTTGGGTTATAAATTTTATATCCTATAATTAGTGGCGAGCTTCCATTTTGTATGAGATTTTGTAAAATTCCAAAACCGCTCGAAAACGCTTACCAAAACGAGATAAAGATGTATTTTATTACCACAAATATAACTTCTTTCACCGCACCGTCCCATACGATGTTTAAAATTGTCCCAAGTTTATACAAGCAATATAAAAGTTACCAACGTCATAAGCTCAACTTATATTGAGCTTAAAGGAAACTTCTGTATTGTTCGAGGGACAATTTTGTATGCAACTGTACATATAAAGCCATTCTACACTTTGGTGAATTGGATTTTCAGAGAATTTGAATAAATTTAATTTCTGCTGACTGTACTGAGCTGTCGTAAAATATTGAGGGGTCGTAAAATAAGTTTATGAGGAACTACTTATTTTATTATTTTATTACCATCGTAGGTTTGAATTTACGGTTTACCTAGTGAAGACTTCGACATTAAGTACTCGTGGTAAATAAGTAAACACCCAGGCTTATCATAATCTTGGAGCATTCTATAACGGAACAGATCTTTCGTCCGGGCGGATTCTAACCAGAATTCATTCATTATCATCATTTACACATCATTTAATCCGTTCTAAATTCAAAATTTAGATTTCTTCGAAATCAACTTACTTCGATTTGTGAACTACGAATTTTTACTTCGAATGCAATCGAAGCCGCGGTCAGAACTAGTCATAAATAAAAGTATTAGGTGGCTACATTCTTATATTATTATCTTATGTATTGATTAAATCGGATAATTAAGTAATTGTTACTTCGCCTAAACCCTTAGTGCGTAAAGCTCTTTACACAAGAAGCTCTAGGCTACAAATTCATTTACACATCCCTCACAACATTGTCTTAGTAAATAATGCCCGGCACATTTGGCCCTGCATAAATTACTCCGTGGTCAGGCCTCAACATAACTCTACTTAATTAATCAGGACATGTAATTTGGCCCTTGTTTTTTGGACTCTTAATCGAGTATTACATGTGTAATTGGTAGCGGTTACAAATTTGGACTTTGGCTACTTCAATTTCTGACCATAAGCATTCTAAACTGTTTTCACTTCTATTTTCAAGAAGTATTCTTCTACTAGTGGATCAATAATTAGAGGAAAGAAAACGTAATACCGAACATTATATTTGAAATTTTTAACTATGAAAGAGCTTATTTTATTAGTCCACATAATTAAATTAACACAACTATTTTGATAGTACAGTTATTACCAAAAATATGATAACAGATTTGGCAGCCTCTTGATGCGTCTTAAGGCGCGCTATAGCTCGTTTATCGGCCATTTAAAACCACTGAACTTATTCATTAATTATCATGAAATAGAAAGAGATAACTGCCGTGTTTACTAAATTAAATTTCTATCGCACTACAGTTTTAAGAAACTCAATCCTAAAGGATTGTTACACAATCCACCCCTAAGGAATTCAATCTTGTAACAAAAAGTCAGCTAATAAAGAACGAACTATAGATTTCTACCAAACCCTTTCAATCACTAGACCCATTCCACACAATCCAAGAATCTAGACATGGATCCCTGACCCAAATTCATGTAAGCATAGGTAAGTTATGGGTACTAAAACAAACAAATAGGTGCTTCAGAGCTACTTTGTCACCGAGTACCCGTAAAATTTTAGGCGTAGTACAGAAATTTACTTTCCGGAATTATGTACAGAACCGCAAATTGACTTCGCTTAAATACGATAAATTAAATGTTTTTCAGACACCTGTATATTATGCATCTAATATTGTAGCTTACACGAAATAAACTCTATTCTATGCTGAGCCCCAAGATGGCCGAATTTTCGTAACCTAAAACTTTTTTTCGTAACCAAGCTGACTAAATTCATGTCTTAGTCAGTGCAACTGTAACGCTGATGACCTGTATAAATAAATAAATAGTGAAAGACGAAAAATGACAATTGTGTTGCGGCGGGCAAAGTCCGCCTGCGACGCAGGAGGTTGCAGGATGGATTCCCACCTATGGACTAATATTTTTACGAACAGCAGATTTTTTTCAGGGTGTTCTGGTTGTTTTATTAGTATAATAAAATATCTATGTAAGCTTAAGTATATATTAAGTATATCTGTCATCTAGTACCCACAAAACAAGATCTCCTTAGCTTACAGCTAGATGGTGATGTGTGAATTGTATGAGAATCGCCTTGTGTTATAGGACAGTAAAATCGTAAATCGTTTTGCTTCCTTGACGATTCCGTCGCGAACAAGTTACCATTATCCTAGTAGTAAGTACTAGTTATGCGAACCATAGAATCTTAATACTACAGTGACCTTGATTTTCTATAGATAAACAAGCCTATAGGCTCAGAAAAGTGTTAAGTTTATTGATGTAGTTTTTAGTAGACTAATAACAAAGCTCCTATTAATTTACACTAAATAAAAAGACATCAAAACAGAAACTTGATAACTTGACATTCTCCAAGAGACTCTCTGTGCCAACCATAAAATACCTTGCGAATGAAATTACATACCTATTCTTCATAAGGACACATGGAGGGTATAATTTAAGGGTTAATAAAGCCCTAAAGGGAGTGAGAAACGACAATTTGATGAACCACTCTGTCAATGTAATTTTGTAAAGGGTTTTCATACGTTTGGAATATGAGTTGAACGAGAATCATTGTTTGAAGTAATATTTAGTGTAAAAGACTTAATAATTGAATGTCTAATAGACGTTAAACGAGAATAGTGAATTTACTCAAAATCAAGACTAGAAAATATATAATTTCACATTAACAGCCACACTGTTACACAGTTTGGCAGAAACGTTATAATGCAATGTACTGTTTTTTTGAAAAAGAAATAAATACAAAAGCCATTCCATTCCACTCCACGACTGTCCAGTCCATGGCGGGACATAGGTCAGTCTTTCCATGAAATAAATAATATTACTAAATATTGTAAGAGGATCCACACAACATCACCTGACCTCAAGCTAAACAGAAATGGTTTTTTATGGGTACATAGATATTTTTTTCAGATGCACTATAATCAACACTGGGTATGCAGGTAAACAATCTCATTTCTGAGTTGGTTTTTCTACAGGAAGGCCCATCCACTAGTGGCTGTTCTCGCACAAAGAGTTGGGGTGGTACCAATTCTAAGCCTGCACACACGGCTCCTATTCTCAGAATCTAGAACGGATATTTTTTAATAGGGAACAAAGCCCACCGTCATTTGTTTAGTATTCAGAGGGGATCGAAATTCAAAATTATTGAAAAAAAATGGCGAACGGCCTTTAAATGGTAAACATACAACTATGTATGTAAAAACCTTTGATAATCTGGAATATTTCACAAGCCATTTTGTAGCTTTCAAACTATAAAAACACTTAATTAAAAACACGTAGGCAGTCCAAATCCCTTTTCACATAGTGGTAAAATTCCAGACTCGACTTTCTAGGATAGAGTACTTAAAGTTAGGTACCGAATGTTTTTTAGGGCTTCGATATAATGTTTTTGGTGTCTTTTGTTTTTGGTGTTTTTGGGTATTTATTACCAATTTAGATTGACATAATTTAATTTAATTTCTTTAACGGATCCTAAATGATTTTCTTTTATTTTGTGAGTTTTCACCTTTTAAAGGTATAACATGAACGAATATAAAATTGACTTTAATTATTTATACTTACACACTTACATGCTTTGTTTATTTTCATATAACTTAAATTATTTTTTCTAGTCCAAAAATTTGCTTTTACGTTTGCTACTCGTGAAAGCGCAGTATTGTTAGCAAAAACAACCATCTTTTGGGAGATGATAATGCTAACAAGAAAAATGTCGAAATAAAAATAAAATCTAAAATCCTAAGTTTAGGTAATCCAATCTTTGTAATTCAAAAAAAAAATACAATAAAGTTATAAAAATAAATTAATACTAGTACTCTTATACAATTGAACCATTGAGTTTACTACAGACGGTTGCAAACAGTCTAGAGGTAGCTCAACCAATTTTAGTGTTTAGCTAGCATCACGACACATTGTGGAGACTTTAAGTCGCGCCCGGAATCTTTCCCCTTATTCCCGGCACGCGTCTCCTTAATTGCATTTGCACTAAACACAACGCGTAATTAATTCAATTGCGTTTGGAACTAACTTTGAACTAGCTTTTTGGAAGACGCATGCGGGCTTTAGTAGTTTAGAGTCACATTCAAAAGTTAAGTATAATTATAGAAGCGCTTTCCAGCGAATATAATTTGTGGGACATGTCAAAATAATTTGATGAAAATGTATTGAACTACAACTTCTGAAGCAGGGGTAATAGATGTCAGGGCAAAAGTCACATTCGTGTGAGTCACGTGCGCGATACGTTTGTATAGATATGAAACCAAGTCCGAACAGAAAGGGAATGAACTTATTTCTCTGTTCAAATCAGGGATAGTACGATCGTTTAACATTTACTCGACGACGCGGATCCCCGAGAGAAATATCCCGAGTGCCATGTGAACACTGACGGATCGCGGCGATACAGGATGCAATAAAACGAATGCTGTGGTAGCGGGAGAAATCACTGGTGCTTATTTGTCTCGCGGCAATAACACTGGATACGTTCAATAATCGAAAATCGGTAAATAAGTTCATCATTCCAAATTTTATGTGCGTGTAACCGATACATAAAATAGCTTAGGGAGGTAGGTAGTTGTTTAAATTATCAGCAACAATAACGTTTTAATAGGCTTTGAATGTATTCTGGATAAATTATTCATAGTTTCCTATTTAATTTGCAAACTAAATTCAAATTATATCGGAAATCACGGCAATGTTTCCGACGCGTTGAATCAAATTTTATAAAACGCATCGGCCTGTATTATCGTTTCAGACAAATGCATTTTTTAACGAAACCGCACTTAAATCTATCAGCAATAAGGTTCAATATGAAATATATATTTCCAATGCATCGGACCGGATAACGCGGACTCATAACTTTATTTCCTCCGGGAAATGGCAAACTTGGCGACTCTGCGTATGTTTCATACGAATTATTTCATTTGGTGACTCTGAAAATCTCTGGTCAATATGATACTCTATAAACAATGCTTTATTTAGTTGCAATATCTAAAATATTATTTCACATTAAGCTACGTAAACTTTGCAGATGAATGGAAGAGCTTAATGTTGGTATGCTATTCAAGAGTGATGAATGAAAGGATGGTTGCTTGATTTATAATTATTCTATATTGTATTATTATTAATATTTTAATATAAAAAAATCTTATTTATGATTTGATATAGTTAATTTTTCTTAAACTATTTTTTTTGTAGATTTAAATGTAAATTACATGCATAAGTAACTTAAATTTCTGTAAATAAATAAAATTGAGTAACAAAAAAAGTCCCGCTCACTCAACAAAGCGGTAGTGTCTGTACTTTTAGGGTTCCATAATAACCCTAAAACTACAAACACCGTTTAGTACAGAATCGCAAATTCAAAAACCGTTTGTTAAATACGGTAAGCCATCTGCCAAAACATAAATCGGTAACAAGAACCGAGACCACACCCGTTCGATGTCTTGATACCGGCGATGGGATGTTCTACGTCTAGCGGCTGCCTCTAATAAATTAGGCACTTTGCATTTTGTTAAAGCTTCAACATATCGACTCTGGTTATACATGAGAAGTTAAGAAGCTTAGATTTATGATTTGAAATTTTGCCTGACGAATAACGTAGGGGTTAGGTAACTATTTACTTACTTAAATTTGAACCAGAAATAGTTTGTTTCAGTGCCAGTTGTTTGAGTTGGAGCAGTTGGAGTGACGTTTTAGTGAGCTTTTTAACTGTATAACCTTTTTCTAGAATATACAATAAAGTGTTCATTCATTCATTCAGTAATCTGCGACCTAGGTTCATACCGGAGAGACTGAGTAATGAGTGATCACCTTAAAATTAGGTTTTTTTGCTTGTCTCATTACTGGGACCTTCTCATCTGCATATCTAATTTTAACCATTTATTATTAGATGTTTGCATCTGCCCTCGGTTTCGCAGATGTTGTTTTTATACAAACTTTTCAAGGCTATTTGTATGTAATGGGAATTAGTTTACGGTGTGTAAAAGTAGCTTATGGTTTATTCCAGGGCTAGAACTACGTTTATTCAAAATGTCAACGGATCAGCCATTGAGAAGTTTTTACGCGAAAGAGTCACAAATATCCTACTTCTGTAAATGCAAACTATAGCGTTTATAATATTATTATGGATTATACCTAACTAGCAACCCGCCCCGGCTTCGCACGGTTTTATTATAAGTATACCTTCCTCTTGAATAACTCTATTCGACTATATTCTAACCGCAAAATCCGTTGCGTAGTTTTAAAGATTTAAGCGTTCAAAGGGACATAATGACATAGGGACAGAGAAAGTGACTTTATTTTATACTATGTAGTGATTATTCCAAAGTACATCAGATTTATAACGAAGAAGTTCAAATAACCAACACAGTAACTCTATAATATACTACGCCTTTAAATATGAGTAGGTAAGTATTATGTTTAAACCTCGCTAAATTTTGCTGACAAAACGCCGTTGATTCCCTCTGGGAGAACCGTTGTTATAACACGAACCGCTAAATTTACCTTAAAATTTTACCTTTTAATCACTAGACTCAAGGTAATCCCAATATTTAAGGCATTTCGCCCCATGAGAAATCAAACTTTTTGCTGAAATGGACCTTCTGTTCCCCCGGCAATGACGATGTATCCTTGTTTACAACTTTTCGAACGCTTTTAGTCGAACCTTTTTTGATATAAAACATCGATTCTGTTTTATTTGTTGACACATGAATATGAATAGCGTCTCCTGCATCGCCACGCGAGCTGGTGAGTATCTGGTGCACAACATCAGCATTGCAATAGGGCAATATAGCAATATCCTCAAGACTACAGCGCGTCTTGGGGATGCGAAAACTGGTATGTGAATGGATCAGTTGATTAATTCCAAATTTATTGCAATAAACTGCTCAGTTGTTAAAACTTTGTAATTTTAATTCGTATTGCGTTTATTTTGTTCTAATTCAATGAAGTAAATAGAATTAGAAACTACTTACAACTAAATAGAAATAAAAACAATGACGTGATCCATTCATTTTTCACATATACGTGAGTCTAGCTTATCAAGCTGTCAATTTGATATCGCAATGGACGTTTGCAAAGACTCTGCCAGCATTTGGACGGATCCCAATACCTACGAGCCGAAAAATAGAATTATTATTTTATGGAATACTATCCGAAATACCTGTTACAAAGGAACAATTTTCTTTTCGGTTCAAACCAGATTTCCGTGTCTCTTTGAGCGCAGGAATTTCCTGTGAATTTGTCAAAGCGTGACGCTAAAGATTTGATGGACTTATTTTTAATGCGCGTAAATAACGCATTATGTGATTTTTGGATATGTAAAAAGAAACGGAAATCCTTTTCCAGCAATAGAATTCAGCCTACAGCTCGTATTTTGAAAGCTTGCTTTGTCATCGATCTATGTTATGCTTGAGCGCCATAGAGCAGAGTAACTGAAACATACCAAGCTTTCACAAGACGAAGCTTAGTAACCAAGTTAACTACTAGGTAACCAAATCATAGACTACTCATGTACCTACAAAAAAAAGCCTTTGATGCAATCGCGGCGTCGCCGTAGGAGAAGAGGGGGTTTTTATTTTGATTTAGGCAAATCTTTAAAACTATTGGGTAGTTTATTGTAAATAATTATGGCATGATGGTAGCTCAATGGTAGTATTTACGCCTAACAAGTTCTAACCGACAATGAGGAACGTATAATCTGTTTTGTTGTCTTGTAAGTCTAGTCATAATGTCTACGTGCGTTTTAAAATATTGAGGATTTTGTTTGATAAAGACACAAACGTCCCTGATATGCACTTGCACATGCATGGCAGTGTAAGGATCTTAAACCTCCTAACCAACGGCTTGCAACTATCTGTACTCCATAGTCCACAGATCTTCAGAAGGTAGTGATCCAGCTGCCCCAGAGTTGATAAGTGGATGTGTACTCCACAACAAAGAGCAGAGGGCACGAGTTCCAACCATTAATCATATTAGTTTGGAACAGCTGGGAAGTTGGCTGCCGATATTGGTCCGCGGCCGCATGTGAAAAGATTTTAGAAGTTTTGCGCGCGGTATAATCTTTGTCTTTGGAAGCCTGCAGTCATATTAAAATTGTTTCTGGATGCATGATGACGGAGCTTATATTATATTCGATGGTATGTATCGTCTTTTCTATTTTTCCATTTTTAAATTTTATGGTTTGTTATTTTTTTCTTTTCGGCGAGTGTCTTTCTTAGGTTAACGGAGTGGCGGTTTAGAATGATTCATTGATAACGGTATTAAGGAAGAGATTTTTTTGCATTTGTCACAGGAAATTCGTACGGCTAGTAATCAAACTTTCTCTAAAAACAGTGAAGGTTGTCCGCTATAGAAATCCTCCTACTAAATGTAACATTAGGTCTCTATCGTCAATCAAAATGCTCACCTCAACCTTCAAAGGGAAAACGTTGGTAGGTACTTTCTTTAAGCATCCTGCTTTCAAGCACGATCTTGAAATCGAAAGAAATTAATGCAACTAAAAGAACAATGGAAATTGTAAAGTCAGTGCCAAAGTAACATAAACTAAAAGAATAAACTCTTGTAAAATGGTAAACAAGCAACATGTGCCCACAAGTTTCTTGGTCTACACCGCAAACAGTCTCGCAAAAGACGGATAGTGACATTGGACTCGATTTATCATGTTTACTTCAAGTTTGATCCTAAAAAATGGTAAATGATAAAGGATGATAGTTAGTTAAATTAATTGAACATTATTCGACGCAGCTCTTCTACTCGAATAAATGCCTTTGGTGAAGTATTCAATTCTCAGAGCCATAATATTCAGCATCGATTCACTTCTGGAACAAAACAAAAGAGTTAAATAATTTAAATGGGTGTTAGAAAAAGTCATTTGATGACCATATTCGTTCTCTCTCTAAAGTTTTACAAAAGGTCATACACATACCTACAAACAACTAAAACTTTTCAAATTAAAATCACAAAGGACGCACAGTTCGGGATATTAAACGTTCCTTTTTCAAATATGAGTCAAATTAAAACTGTAACTTCCGGTGGTTACAACGTGCTCACACTTTTAGAACGGGGCGGTGACTTGAATACTGAAATCTAGATGGTTGAGAACAAAGTCCTTTATTCAATAAAAACGCAATCGCGCTGAATCGCTAGTTACGAGTTCTATTGTTTGAGTTCCTCTATTGTGTTTTCTGCTTGAATTGGTTTGTAACGATGCATACCAAATTTGATATCTTGTTAGTTTAAAGTATGTTTTTGCTCTCACATAATTTATTAGTTAAAGTTTGCTCCTTTTTAATACTCAAAAGCAAATAAGAAATTTTAAAAGAATTTATTTAAATATGCTACTCATTTGTTTATTTATATTTATAAAAACATTACCAGTACCAGCCATCGTTACGGGCACATCTAATGCTATAGCTTAATATACCTACAATTATATGAATTATATAAAAAAATAAAATAAAATAAAAAAAAAAATCCTGTATTTCATTCTTAGAGATTAACAAAGCCGGTGTCGACAAAAATGATAAGCACACACATCCCTGCCGCGCATGACATATCTGCGATTCTCGCATTTTGCACATGTGAATGTGAAACTCGCTTAAAATCGCGTTTAGTCACGTTCTCGATATACTTTTATTTTGAGGTTTGGTATTTCAATAACTTTTATTACTGTAATAAATTCTAGAGAGAGAGATTTTGTAGATTAGGTACTTATTCGTTTCTCAATGGAGAAATTTCTGTATATCTATAATATAAAAATGAATCGCAAAATGTGTTGTCTCACTCTCTCTCTTTACGTTCCTCTGAAACTCTTATTTTAAAAGTCCCATCTCACACTACCTCTTTCTATGATAAGTCTTTTACTGTACAAGCTACTCGTCTATGGAATGCTCTTCCCCTGGAAATCAGACGTGCGAAAACACTTACTACTTTTAAAAAACTGCTTCACCAACATTATTTATCTATGTAAGGTTAGATGATTATGTAAGTTTATTATATTATTGGTAGGCCTTAAGTTATGTATTTAATTTATTTTCCATTTCTCTATTTAAGTAGATATATTGTAACTTTACCACCGTCTATATTGTTCTTTTATATTCAGTCCATCCAAAGGTTGCCTGGAAGAGATCGCTTTTAGCGATAAGGCCGCCCTTTATACTTAGTCTTAGCTTGTAGTTTGTATATATATTATTTTCTTTATATGTGTGGTAGGTTTAAGTATAATAAAGAATTTTCATTCATTCATTCATTCATTGTGTTGGTAAGCGCATAACTCAACAACGCCTGGACCAATTTGGCCAAATCTTTTTTTAAAATGTTCGTTGAAGTTCAAGGATGGTTTTTACGGCGAGAAAAATATGATATTTGACAAATAAATAAATTTCCCCGCGGGCGACGCTGCGGGGCGCAGCTAGTAATTTATATTTATAATATATAATTTATGACTCTGATTCCCTGGAAGATGGGTCGGCCTTTAGTTTGGGATGCCACGTGTGTAGATACTCTAGCGCCTTCACATCTGCAGGGACATCAGCAAGGGCTGGCTCCGCAGCTTCATCAGCGGAGTCCCTCAAACGGCGAAAATATGCTAACCTTGACCGAGGTTACCTATTTGAGCCATTTGGGGTGGAAACCCTTGGTCCTTGGGGTCCTGGGGCACACACAATTTTTAAAGATCTGACGAAACTTCTCATAGAGTCCACAGGAGATAAGAATGCTGGCTTCTATTTTGGTCAACGAATTAGCATTGCCATTCAACGTGGCAATGCTGCCAGCATTCTGGGTACTTTGCCTTCTGGTGACGGCTTAGATTTTTAAGAGTTTGTTATAATTGTATATACTAGTGAGCTATGTGATCTTATTATGTTTCAGAAATAAAATTTATGTCTTATAATTCTTACAACTGTGTTGTTTCACTTATTGTAAAGAAAATTTACGAGATGAAAAGATTGTCTAGTAATTACCTTTACTTAAATGTGGTATTCAGACAAGTTAAGCACCTTGACTACTTTTTGCTATTTATTCTTTATCCTATCAACATACATAAATATCTCAATTCACTTTGAATATAGGTTTTAGCCAATTAGGATTAAATGCAAAAAAAGCTAAATTATTACCAGAACTTCCGTCCCTAAACCGCACCAAAGATTAAAAGTTGTATGTTGTTGTATTGTTTCTCTATATTTTTTTATGACTTAAAAGAAATTAAATTTAAGAACCAACTTGGCATTTGTAATAATATATTCAAACGTGGTAAACATAAAGTCGATATTCAATTTTATTCTCTCCTCAATAAACTTCAAATTCCACCCACGTATCATGAAGCTATAACTGAAGGAAGATTGGAAGCATCCCGCTACAGACACGATGATGACGTCATCAATCTAGTATGAACATCACTACGTCATAATATCGATATGCTCGTCCTTATGAATATTAATAATCCTCATAAGTTTCGTTCCTCTGTATTTATAGTAAGTTCTGCTTGCAGAATATGTAAGCAGATACTTTTGAAAATTTTCACTTCAGCTAAAGAAAACCTTGTATTTTCATGACGATTTCCTTTGAATACTCTTAAACAATTTCGGAAAGTAAAATGGCTTTTATAGTTCTTGTTTAGAGTTCCGTATTTGAAGGATAAAATGGGATCCTATTACTAAGACTCGGCTGTTCTGTCTGTCACTAGGCTGAATATCATGAACCGTATTAGTACAAATACAAATACAAAAGGCATTTATTTGCTAAAAACTTAAATTATCTTGTTTTCTCGCGGATGATTTATGTTGCCGCTATAACAATTAATACAAAACAAAATAAATATTTGAGGGGCTTCCATTCCACAGACATGATTTTTTTGCCGTTTTTAAAGATGGTACGGAACTTTTCGTGCTCAAGTCCGACTCGCACCTGGCTGGTTTTTTAGTCGAAAAGCTGGTTGTTCTTACGCTGATCATATCTCTAATTATATAATATAGTCTCTAATTATCTCTACTTATCAATGATCAAATCTTGTCAACGTCTATTTCGAAATATAAGGTTAATTTCCTTTTCATTAATGTAAAAATTAACTCACAAGAACAAAGTGTTTAGGTACCTATTTGACAATTTTGATTCCGAAACTTCCTATAGTATACTCACCTATCTAGTCTAACCAGTCCAGCTGTGCTATTACGCTAAAACCGCACATCCAAATTGATATTCTTGCGTCATTTCAATGGCCATCGCGCGCGTCCTTTCCATACAATTTCAAATTACGAAAGCCATTAAAAGGGCTTTCTTAGGTCAGTTTTGAAAAAAAATTGACTTATGAAACAAAACTGACATAAGAAAGCCCTTTTAATGGCCTTCGAAATTTGAAATCGTATGGAAAGGACGCGCGCGATGGCCATTGAAATGGCGCAAGAATATCAATTTGGATGGGCGATTTTAGCGTAAGAAATTCTTTACATGGATACCTAAAAGCTTTATGTACTTACCTATTTACTTATCTTTGACGTAGATACACACAGCTGAAACCTTGTTTTTCCAATCAAAATATTGTATATTGTTTCGTCTGAATATTATTCCTACTGCTTTTGACAACACAACTGAATTTCGTTTGTAATTGAGTATCGCCTAGTTACCGGAGCGGATATTGAAATCGAGACCCTACGCACAAGGGAATTTCGATCTTCTCTACATATTGATTGACTACAAATACAGAAACATAAATACATTTTATCTATCTGCGGTACGTTCATGTTTGCTTTATTATTTATTTATAACTTATTTATTTCTTTAAACACGATCATCATCAGCCTATTTCATTCCACGTCTGGACATTAGTGGACATAGCCCTCCAAAGACTGCCTCTGCGCGGAAGACCTGTGCCCAGCTGTGGACTAGTAAAGGCTGTAAATCATAATGCAAATCGAACACTATCACATATTTGTATTCTTTATGATTGAAGATATTTGATGGTTGAACGAACTCAATGCGTGCGTAGGAGGAAGTTGCATAGATCGGAATGAACTCAGGACATTAGCATAGGAAGATATGTACGTAAAAAGAATGTACAAGTGTTTTTAGCATGTAAAAGCGTTTCCACATTGATATTTGCGGTAGTCTCCAGCTGCCGACCTACGTCCTCTGCAAATAGTCTAAAGTCGCGCGTATTTGCAGAAAACTCTTATGGGAAAGCTTTTATGTCACTTTCTCACCTTTTTGTTTGCCGCATTCGAAGATCCGCGATTTAAAACGTTAGGCGAAACATTTACATATCGCTTCGTCGAAGGATTTTCGACTTTGCTGCCGAGGACTTAAAGTAGATTTTGGTCTTGGGATGACTTGAATCCAAATATTTATATAAATACTTGTAGGATTTCTCGTATTTGCTCGCATATGGCAGATTGAGGTTGGTGTACAATGGATACGCAGGGGAAGCCTAAATTATGTATCACGCTTGAATTTACAGAATGATGTTTTGCAAAAAAAAAAAAATGTTCTGGTAAAAGTATTTTTTGAAGAATAATAAATACAGAGTAAACACCCAAAATGTAGAAGGGCCATAACGCTTGCCTTTGCATATGAAACTTTAAAAACGCGGTTGAAAATTGACGTCGTAAAATTTTCGATTTCGCTTAGGCTACTCACATATCCTAACATACGTTCTATATATACTTACATACGTTCTGCAAAACATGTATGGCCAGCTAATGCGTTTTAAAAGAGTGAATGAACCGCCATGCCTTTCATTCACTCGTTCCTTAATTCATTCTTGCAAATGAATCGTCTTAAAAACCCGAACGAGAGTCGCATAAAGCCGCGAGCCGGCTCACAGTAAATGGATTTCCTGAAATATGAAACTCCTTTTGTTCGAGATTACGGACGGGGCAAAGTAAATGTCTCTCAGTATTGCAACTCCATCAATAAACTATGTATGACAGTTCAACAGTGCCATCTTGCCTCAAAGCAAGTACTTACTTGAGGTATGGGCATAAGAATAGACAAAACTTATGGTATGGGTACTAACACAGAAATAGGATTAATATGGTACTATTCCTACTTCTATGGGTACTAATATACTACTAAGACTTCTAAATTGGCATTGTACATTTGTACCCGAGGAAGTGATCGGCTGAATACCAATAAAAATATTGATTTGAGCGAGTTATATAAAAATACATATTATAAATAAAACGAATTAACTAAGGATGAAAATTATTTGTGACCAAAATTTTCTATGGCGAAGTCGATTTAATAAAACATACAAATTCGACGCAGACTTTAATAGTCGTTATAAACTTTAAAAAAGGCGTGGTCAAGCATCATCCTCTACTGCCCACTTTTGTCTGAGTATTTTGTCCAGGCTAAAGTTGTCCCACTAGTTTGTTATACTATGCATATTGCTGCAGGGTGACTTTTTAATACAACAATGCATTTTGCACAGAATCACAGTGGCTTGCTGTAATTATGTGGAAGAATGTTTATTTGTTGTAAGATTAAATCTAGTTCTAGTTATAAGAGAAAAAGTAATTTTCTGGGAATACCGGACTGTGAAAGAATCAAATTACGAGTGAAAAGAGCTGGTGGTGCAAAGTTACAATAGGACTATTTATACTATGTTTTCTCTTGCAATTTTGCGCCAGTGGTACAAGTTTATAAATTTCCTTCGATTAGAAATAATACCTAACAAATTATTTGTTGAAATTCCTGAAGTTTGTTTCAAAACTATGAATCTATGAATCTATTATAATGGACTATTTTATTGCGTTTGAATAATATTTACTCGTATAACAAAAACATTCAAACTCACTCCAAATTCAAAGCAAATTGATCTCTGTTGCGTTTCAATAACGATGGAATCAAACATTTTAAAGGCTTTTTCCAACCGATTGATGTTAGCAAATTGAACTGTTCTGCAGTAGTTATTTGCGTTTTAAATATTTTATGCTCTACAACAGATACTTTAAGGATTATTATAGCTTGAAGTGTCTGCTGACCTTCCTTATTTGTATTCCGTTCTCCTGAGGTATAGCTCGTTTAGGATTCCGTGTACCTTTCTTTCATATTTTATTTGTTTTCCCCGAAATGATAGGATTGTCTTTTTATATGCTGAAACTTAGTAAGCAGTTTTTTGCGAAGGGTGTTATTATTTTCTTCCTTTACAAAATACCTGTATTTAGTTTTCCATAACTCTGCTCGATGCATGGGTTACTCTATAACATAAGAGATTACTTTAAATGTCTGTGAAAAAAGTCCATGCCCACAAACAAACATCCGTACAAACTTTCACGTTTATAATATTACTAGCGACCCGCCCCGGCTTCGCACAGTTTTATTATACGTATAAACGTTCCTCTTGAATCACTCTATCTATTAAAAAAAACCGCATAAAAATCCGTTGCGTAGTTTTAAAGGTTTAAGCATTCAAAGGGCATAGGGACAGAAAAAGCGACTTTGTTTTATACTATGTAGTGATAGTAAGGATATGCAAAATCAAATTAGGTCCTGTTTGTTATTCTCAATATAGCCCAGCTATGAATTTGCCAATTACCAACGATAAACGACTATTATTATGACTAGACTAGATCTGTCGTCGGTTTGTTTGTCTGGACCTGACTCGGTTCTTAGTTGAAGGGTCTGTTTTTCATTAAATTTCATATGATTACGTTTTTTCGATCATTTGATTAATGGATCATCACACTTATATAGGGTGTCTCAATAAAAGTAGGTATACGATTATAAATTGACGCCTTTTGTTTCTTTCATGTGAAATTTTGGATGGTTTGTTACCTTTTTCTGAGTTTTCTGGTCGTGTTCTATCTATAAGTAATAAAAATAATCTTATAAGTATATAAATTATGAATTAATTAAGTAAATCAGTTATCTAGCATATCTAACGTGAATTGTCCTTAACAATTAGATTAAACACCTCGAATTAATCTGCAGGTATTAAAAATATACGGGAATCGAACGCAACCTCCTGCGTCGCAGGCGGACTTTTGTCCGCTACGCCACAGAGAGTCGTCTGTTTGGGGGAGTCACGTCCCCTTGTTTGAGGATATAGAATTTCTCATGAGGCGAGGGCAGTATCAGGCAAAGTCACGGACAAAACATAGTCGCATACAAATTAGTTTATTTCGTTTAGCGGTAAAGCAAATTAGTCTGTATTAATTTCCGCGATTTAATGAAAATTTGTTAATTTATGCGGCAAATTTGAAAGCGCAATAATGGTGCATAGTACTCCTATCGCGACATTGTGAAATTAAAATAACATTAATTATCTAATACTTTACACCTATGATGAAGATTTTAGCGCCCTCTAGCATGATGTGAGCTGAACTACAAACGAAAACAACAAAAAACCTGAGTCGTCTCATCATCATCATCATCATCATCAGCCTACATTAGTCCACTGCTGGACATAGGCCTCCCCTAATGAGCGCCATAGCGCCCTGTCTTCAGCTTGACGCATCCAGCATCTGCCAGCAGTCTTTCGCAGATCGTCATCCCACCTAGCCGGAGGGCGTCCTACACTACGTTTGCCAAGTCGCGGTCTCCACTCAAGAACACGTTTACCCCAACGGTGGTCGGTTCTTCGCGAAATATGGCCGGCCCACTGCCACTTCAGCTTGCTAATTCTTTGAGCTATGTCGATAACTTTGGTTCTCTGTCGGATGTATTCATTACGAATCCTATCCTTCAGAGAAACTCCGAGCATAGCTCTTTCCATAGCTCGCTGAGCGACTTTGAACTGGTGGACCAGCCCTACCGTGAGTGTCCACGTCTCAGCTCCGTAGGTCATTACGGGTAGGACGCACTGATTGAAAACTTTCGTTTTCAAACATTGTGGTATGGATGACGAGAAGACTCGACGTAGTTTTCCAAACGCTGCCCAGCCCAGCTGGATCCTCCTCTTGGCCTCCTTCTCGAAATTGTTTTTACCTAACTGCATAATCTGCCCAAGGTAAGTGTACTCGGAAACAATTTCGAGAAGGTGGCCTTCTACGACTACCGGTCCCGGATCAATTTGGCAATTGGTCATGACTTTGGTTTTTTCCAAATTCATGCCAAGACCGATGCGTCGCGAGGCTGAAGCTAGGCCGTCCAGCATGTGGGTCAGCTCCTCTAGCGACTCCGCCATTAAAACTATGTCATCAGCGAATCGTAGGTGTGAGATGTAATTGCCGTTTATGTTTATGCCCTTACCTTTCCAGTCCAGAGTCTTAAACATATCTTCCAATGCGCTCGTGAACAGTTTCGGGGATATGACATCCCCCTGCCTCACTCCTCTGCGCAATTGGATGGGTTTAGACTGCTCGTCCTGTACTTGGACACTCATAGTGGCGGCATCGTAGAGACATCTCAGCACCTCGATATAACGATAGTCTACTTGGCATCGCTGTAAGGATTCCAGAACAGCCCAGGTTTCGACAGAGTCAAAGGCTTTCTCATAGTCCACAAAAGCGAGACACAGGGGCTGATTATACTCTTCGGACTTCTGTATAATCTGCCGCACTGTGTGAATGTGGTCTATGGTGCCATATCCTCCGCGGAACCCGGCCTGTTCCGGTGGCTGAAACTCGTCGAGTCTCCTAGCGAGACGATTCGTGACCACTCGCGAGAACAGCTTATAGACGTGGCTCAGGAGTGTGATGGGTCTATAGTTTTTAAGGAGGGTTTTATCGCCCTTCTTAAAAAAGAGCACCACCAAACCCCCGCTCCACGCCTTAGGAGTTCTCCCACTGTGAAGGACGGTATTAAAGAGGCTCTGTAGCTCCTGTATAATGGGGGCTCCTCCTGCTTTTAGAAGCTCTGAAGTAATACCGTCCTCACCCGGGGCTTTTCCATTTTTAAGCTGCCTCAGAGCTAACACGATTTCATCTTGGCTGAAATCTGGCAGTTCGTCGGTATAGTGGCGTGTCAGGGTGGCTCTAGAATCATGGTCATCTCTTCGGGACTGAGGGGTATGTGCAGTGTACAAACGGCCATAGAAGTCTTCTATCTCAGCTGAGATCTCTGGCTTCGACAAAACGATCCTCCCGTCGTGCGTTTTAAGCTTCGTCAGGTGGCTCCTGCCAAGCTGCTGAGTGAATACTTTGGACCCTCGGTTTCGCTCTATCGCCTCTTCAATGAGGCGTGTGTTGGAGCTCCGAAGGTCACGCCGTACCATCTTCGCGATTCGCTTGTTCAGGTCTGACCTCTCCAACGAAGACATTTGGGTGGTTTCCCGTCTTTTTGTCATCAGATCCAGAGTCTCATCCGAGAGTTTGGACTTCCTGCCAGTACCTAGCTTGCTGCAGAACTTGGTGCCCTCGTCCCTCAATGTTTCGACCAGATTGTGTAGGGTCCCGTCAGCGTCATCAGTGGGTTCCAAGGCAGCGAATCTATCCCCGAGAAGCTGCTGAAACTTCTCGGTGCCCGCCATGATTTGGATTGGATTAGGTCGGAGCGTGGACTTCATCAGACGGTTTCTTTCAAGCTTTAAGTTGATATTCAGAGTGCCTCGGAGCATTCGGTGATCAGATCCGGTGTTGAACCTGTTGATCACTGTGACATCTCTGAATATGTGCTTGCTATCCGTCATGATAAAGTCGATCTCATTTTTTGTCACAGTGTCGGGGCTTTGCCATGTCCACTTCCGCTGGGGCTGTTTCTTAAAGAAGGAGTTCATTAAGAACAGCCCCTCTTTCTCAAGGAAGTTGACAAGCATTTGCCCCCTGTGATTCCTAACTCCATAACCATGCGGGCCTATTCGGGATTCGTTGCCAGTCTGGATTCCCACCTTGCCGTTAAAGTCCCCCATAACAACGTTGAAGTGAGCCTTAGTGGTGTTGTGTAAGGCTTTGGATATGTCTTCGTACATATCCTCCACTTCATCATCCGGGTGTGCCGAGGTCGGTGCGTAGACCTGAATTACCTTCAGGCTATACCGCTTGGATAGCCGAAGGATCAGGTACGCTACCCTGGTCGACACACTGGAGATTTCTTGAACGTTGTTAGAGAGGGCCTTATTGACGAGGAAACCTACGCCACCCTGGGATGTTTTATCACCCTCGCGAAAGTAGAGAAGATGGCCCGAGTCTAGGGTTACGGTGTCCTCCCCCTCTCTACGGACTTCACACAACCCTAGAACATGCCATTTAATGTTCTCTAACTCCACTTCTAACTGCGCTAGATGATTGTCAAGCCTCAGAGTGCGTCCGTTGTACGTTGCCAGGGTCAGTTTCGATACTGTGTGGTAGCCTGCCGGCCGGTGATTCTTAGCACCCCCTGCCCCGCCGTTACCATGGCCGCTACCATAGCCAGGAATAGCGAGGCGGCCGGGTACTGGGGGCCATTTTTTGGCTTGTTTCTTCATTTGGGGGTAATGCCCATAATCCCCACGCTGGGCATGCGGGTTGGGGATCGCAGTTTGGTGAAGGAGTTGTTCTGCGGGGGCGCTGCTGCCCACCCCCGGTGTGTCCCTTAGTCGCCTCTTACGACACCCACGGGAAGAGTTGGGGTGATGCTATTCTAAGCCGGCACCACACGGCTAGCCGGCACCACACGGCTGAGTCGTCTGAATTGCCCTTATTTTTGTTAGTTTGTTTCACATAACAAATACGTAGGGACGTATAATTTTAACGTTATAACTTTTATAAGTTAATGATTTATTAACTAAAATAATAAGATTAAACTGAGGTATTTAATAAGTACACTCAATTTTATTTCAGTGAAATAAAAAATTACGGATTCCTAAAAACAATAACAATAATTTTCCAACAACGTTTCTACCTAGTTATCGATTGACAAAAACTACTCCAAATTCTAGATAAAGATTCGACAATCTAGAAATGGGTTTATAGCTCTGCAGCTCTCACGTAGCCCTCTTGAATATCCAGGAAATCCAGCGGATGCTGAGGCCAAAATATCCATTTTAAGGAACTGTACTCACTGAAATAGCCTTAGAGGCGCCTCTTGACAACCTTGAGCACGTCGGGATACTTCCGCTAGACCGATAGTAAACTAGGGGAGAGAAAACCGCTAGCTGGTATTTGATCGATGTTTATCGATAACCCTATCGATAAACATCGATCAAATACCAGCTCCAAACGCTTGCTAGCTTAATCCACAAGTGGACAAAAATTAGCAAAGAGAAAAAAAAATATTTTATTTAATTTATTAATTTATATTACTTTGATAATTGTTTATAGTTTAAAATTTGAATTGCCATATTTGCCTAAAGAAATTGAGTTATAGATTTCTATTTCTGCTGGTCTTTGCGAAGGTCTAACTATCCTGTAATAATTTAAAACAGGAAATCAAACACGGTATTCATTTGAATACTTACAAGAAAGTTTTACACAGAAAACACCCTCGTTTGCCATACTGAAAATTATTAACAAACTAATGTAAAATTAGCGACCCGGTTCTTTTCCTTCCATTTTTTGGGGCCGGGCGTGGTCTGCAGTAGGCAATTTAGGCTTAAAATAATCTATTATTACGCTGATTTCAGTACCGGACTTATTAGCTACATTACAACACCTTTTAAAAATGCACAAAGTTATTTTATCGATAACTGACCAGTACATTCCACCTCACTAGCCGAGCCTTCCCTTTGAACCTAACAGCGCTTGAGATCAGTAAGCGGTATCGCAGAGTCAATCAGAGTCGTGACCAATAGCCCATCTGTTCTGAACACTTCCTTGTTGTTTCAACTGCTTCAATATGTCGAGGATGAATATGGTGAATGGTGAGGTATTCAAGCTTAGAACTTCCACTCTTGCTGTCACGTGACGATTTGTATTTTTTTCAACTGATTGATTAAATGAATTGGAATATATTTATGTTTGTATAATGTTACAACTAAGACTCGTTTATGTTACAACTTTACCAATAACGTTACTATTGTAATTGCCTCTCACAACAGGCTTGCTTCTTGCGAGGGCCGCTAGTAATGTGTATCTCCGGAGTCTAAACTTTTTTATTTTATTGTAACGCAGTGGCGTAGCAAGGTGGACAAAGGCCCCGGTACATAAAAAAATCGGGCCCGTTCCACGTACTACCCTCAAACTTATAGATAGAGATAAGAAAACAATACTCCACTGACTTGAACTTATTCCTAGAGAATAGCTAGTATAAATATAAAAAAATATACAGATCTATAGACGAGAAAAAAAGATTTTCCAGAGTTTTTGAAATCACTTGTTTTGAAAAAATAGTTGTTAGATAACAACGGCAGTCAGAGACATCTTGCATCAAAAATGGTTGGTGCTCCTTTCTTTTCATAGCTTAGGGGCCCCTCTGAGCTTCGGAACCCTGGACGTGCACTGCACCGCCTTGCCCTATGATAGCTACGTCACTGTTGTAACGTACACCTCATGAGTTTAAATAGCATTTTACATTTTAATTTAGACAATGTCATTGTCACGGCTAGTGAAGGTTCGCCTGCAACGCGGGAGGCTGTAGGTTTGATTTGACCATGGGACAGAAGTTTGTACAATGTGTAAATATTTTTATCCGAGTAAACAACCAATAATTGTTTACACTCATAACTAGCGGTACCCTGTGACTTCATCCACGCAGAATTAGACAAAAAAAAACGTATTTGTGTTTTGTTTTATTTATTTATTTATTCACACTTGACTTACAGAATTAATATAATATTCCAAAGCATACATTATTACCCCTTCATCCAAAGAGGAACACGCCTTCCAAAATTAAAATCTATAAAAAATCACAGACAAACACACAATAGAGACACACACGTTAAACTTCTAACATTACTGTTTGCAGGTGAAAAATTATTAGAATAGAAAAGGTTTACTTTTACAGCCGCAGAGTTGTTTGACATGAACTCTCTGCCTCTGAGACTGAATGCTGGTTCCAAGGCATTGTGGCTGAACTGGCGCATGAAAATTAAATGTCCGATGTACTTGGAGACGAAGACGGAATAGGGACGGGGCGGAGACGCCTCGATTATTTATCTTGGTATCATTATGGCAGGGATGTTGAGATCTATGCCATCTACAAACCAAATACAAACCAAAATATTTTACAACACTGGTATTATCAAGCTGCAGAAGCTCTAAACAAGTCGTGGTACTGACAATTTTCATTCATAATTACCTCTACAATACTCTCTTATTTATTTTCGTGCTTGAGTTTACATCTTTTGTTTTATTTTTAGTTGTTACCCTGCCGTTCTCATTAGGTACCTACTGTTGAGTTTTTAAACATAAATTGTCCTTTCAAAATAAATCTTTGATTCTAAATAAGAATACAGGTAGTCTTGATGTATCTTCTCTTTTCTACAGAAATGGCTATTAGCTGGCGTATAGCGATTAAAACTTGTAAGTATATTCTAAATACCTGCTTAAGTGTTAGGCCACATATGGTTTAAAACATTTTTTTTACACTTAATATGGGTGAAAAAAATCTTACTCTCGAGACATTTCTGAGACAATAATCTGTAAAAGTACACATTTCTGTGTAGTTTTACAGATTATTGTATAATGATGTTAAGCCTTGATAAGACAGGTTAGGGTTATCTCGTCCGAATGAAAACTCATCCGGAGACGAGTTGTGTACTTCACTTTCTTTTGTATAAGAGTACAATAAAATTCATCCGAGTTCCTTCCAAATCCCTTGAACCGCTGCTGCCATGCTCACTATGGAAACCAGAAACCAAAAGTTTGCAACAGTCACGCCTACTCCAATCATTGCCATAAGTTTTCAGGTCTCACTACAAAAATTATGTTAAGTGCAGCAACGTAGCATAAAAGTGAACGTTAGCCTTATGCAAATTGAGTCTAGAATTCTCCGCTCAGAAGAACAAGGAAGCTATTACTGACCAAAAAAGCTTGAAAATATGGCTTTTGTATTTGAAGTAAGGAACGGCAAAGTATTTGCCAGGATAAGGTTTTGTTTTAATAGTTTACGAGCCGTTTTCAAAAGGACTTGTTTTAGAATGGGACCAGAAAATGGGACCAGATTTGCGGGTAACAAGCGTAGTGCCTTTGTTTACTTGATGAAGATGGTGGGGTGGGCACGGTGGGCACAAAAGCTTTTAGTGGGACACTATTTCGAATATAACCTATTTTGATAGGGAAAATAGTGACACAAGGAGGTTGCGGGTTCGATTCCCGCCTCGGAACAAATTTGTGTACGATCTGCAGAAATTTGTTCCGTTGGTCTGGGTGTTTTCTATGTATAATAAAAAATATCTATATATTAATGTATTGTATTAAGTATATCAGTCATCTAGTACCCATAACACAAGCTCTGCTTAGCTTGGGGCTAGATGATGCTGTGTGATGTGTGGATTGTCCGGAATTATTTATTTATTTATTTATTTAACTACTTGGACATGTTTACAATTTGACTGTTTTTGGGACGAATATTTTTGTAAGTAATTAAGTTGTTAGGTTTGTAGTTAAGTCTTTTCCGGAATTTTCGCGAGTCTATTTCGGAATAACGCAAGAGGTTGCGGGTTCAATTCCCACCTTAGAACAAATGTTTACACGACCTGCAAATATTTATTCTGGCTGTTTTCTATATCTATAAAAATAACTATCCATGTATGTATTGTATTAAGTACCTACATATACGAGTCATCTAGTACCCATAATAATAGTTAATCTTAACTTTGGTCTATATGATGCTGTGTGGATTGTCAAATATTTTTGGGTCAATTCCGTCCTAATAATCTTGTCAAACGGAGGTCAAGCCACGACAAAAAACATCTACGAATAATGCCACATGTAGATATAATTATTATTTATTTATTTGTTTCTTTATGCAACAGACTACCTAACATTTCAGTGCCTGTCAAAAGTGATTAATTGGTTTCAGTATTATATGTATATGTTCCTTTGATCAAGTAAAACTTGTCGGAGAGCATCGAGGCGTAGTAAGCTCGCAAAAACAGCTATGACCCTAATTCAGACCCTTATCGAATCCCTTGTACAGAGGTTCGATACCTTGAAAGGGCTTTCTCGTCACTAACGTATTCCTAACGCGCTGAATCGAGAGAAGTACTTTGAATGATAGAATTCAAGGTGTTTGCGATGAATGGTTAAACAACAGATAGTCTTATAACAACCATCCCTTTTGCGCAGTCATTGGCCATATTGCTATTTTTTTACGTAACAGCAAAAGACTTGACAAGAAGTGACTACGCTACACAGACATCGCAACGCAATATTAAGTAATGTCGGCGTGACCGATTATACAGAAATACATATTATAACTAAACATATCGTTTCAAAATTATCACATGATACTAGATTGGATGGATCGATGGATCGTTACTTCTTCACGCCAAAACTACTGAATGGATACGAACATTAATCAGTTCCCTGGGAAAAGGTATTTATTCCCTTTAAACGTTTTCACAGAAACAATGCCTGGCGCAGGTGCAGGAGGAAACTAGTTACTAGAATGTCAAGTATTGTATGGGTCAAAAACCTAACTAGTCGGTCGTCAAGCCACTTGCAGAAAATAACAATCAAATAATAGACAAAACTGGAGATAAGCTCTGTCAAGCACCAATTAGTACTGTCAGTGACAGTGACTCATTCCAAGCAATCCACTAATACGATTCACTCGTTTATAATTCTGGAAATTCAAATATTTAGCTCGTCAAATATTTAATCCTGGAATGCTTACTCAGACGCGAAATTAATTGGACCAACGTTTCGACTTTCACTAAACCATAATGAATGAAATACGCCTCATTTCGGGACCTTTTGAAATCCATTCGCATTCCCCCTATGAATAACCGGAGCCTTCTCACATTCCTCAGAACATACACGCCTGTGTTACGTGTGTGAAATGGTAATTGCTACTTTGAAGTATTTCGTATAGAAGCTTTGCAGACGGCCTGACTGAAAGCCAGACTGACTCGCACATTTCTAATCTGACGACACGTCCGTTCAAATCCTATAATACAAGTTTTACAGACGACGTAAAATTTCTGTAGGGGCTGTTTTTCCTTCACCGTGTTATCAAGATATCAAAGAATGAGAAAGACGGTTTTCTAGTAAAGCCTTATTGTTCATTCTAATTTTGAAACCCTTTAAAACCCACATACTTGCAATGAGTGAAATAAGTCAGTGCAAACATATATGTCCAATGTCCATGTGCTCCACTTAACTGTGAATAAGCAGTAAGGTATTCTAAGTTTATTTGTCTCAAATATTTGACATTACTTTTAAAATTCGTTGAATGGGTAGTAATAGCAATTCTATTTTAGCTTTCCATAGTTGACGAGTGTTTGACGCCTGACCCTATGGTAATGTGCGGACGAGCGAAAGTTGTGAAGAACGATCAGGGCGAAGGGTCCGAATGAAATTTAATAAGGGTCTGGTGAGTTACAATCATCACTTTTTGTTTGAGAGCTAGTTGGAATCGAAAGCCAGCCCAAATGAGAAATGCGCAGAACCCTGATTTCGGTTTCTCGATAGTACCATCCAAACTTTTTATTTTAGGGCATTTGATTCATTTTTTCCATGCGGAAATGGAAACTTGCATATCCCTTACAAAAATCTAACGTCTTTAGGACTCTACTATAGATCAATTTACATAAGCTCAGTGATCAGATTAGCTGATGTGACATGTCAAATTTTATTTAGAACACTGTCACTGTGAACTCGGAAAACTCTAGTAAACTTCTTTGTCCCTTTGATACTCGTAAAGTTTTCATAGTATCCGAATTTCTGCGTGAAATCATTTACTGTTTGATCTTATTTGCAACAAATTTATTCCATCAATTCCAACTAAACTAGACATATTGCAAGTTAACATAGCATGACCCTTACAAATTTGGCTACTTCCCATTACATCCAAAACCATTGTTCTCGAAAAATTTAACTTTCATACATTAGTTCCCAACCACATCCACGGACCTTTTTAATAATAATTTTAAAAATATTTTCGTTCATACATTAGTTCCCACTCACATCCATGCAAAGTTGAGGTACCGTCAGCGCGAGAATCTTCTGATAGTAGGATACTTAAACCTATATTTTGAGAAGAAAAAAAGTAGAGGATTTTCTTAATATGTATTTATTTTGTGATAAAATATCAAGGTAAAACAGGAAATCAGATATTTATACTTAATCAAAACATTAATCTTAAAAAAAAAATTAAAACTAAAAAATTATAGATTATCACAGTTTAAGTATGTTACACAGCCTTAAGTATGTTAAATAATTAAAAAATACAGTATAATCGATCTTTAAATAATAGATTATTTTCACATTTCATAAGGTAGATTGGCTTTGTTGAGCCCGGTGTCTACAAAATAGTTGTTAAAATTTGTAATGTTTTCGGTGGTTGCACATGATTCCATAATAATCAACCACCCATCTTGAACATCCTCAATAGGCAAGTAAGCAAAAGCGGCACATATTCCACCACATGTTTTTTTTTCGTTTGTGGTCAGACCTATTGCTTTTGCTAATGTAAAAAAAAAATTAGAGCACAGGGACACAGTAGCAGGTAGGTGCAGCTCATTTGCACTTACCGTCACAATAGATAAAGGTCAGTTGGCCGACTAACTGATAAAAAGCTGCATTTTTGTTCAATATAACAGAAAGAGAGAGATGGAGAAAGAGGGGGTTAAGTTGCTCTCTGCTTGGATAAACAAATATTTCTGTTTTGCTAGTAAGCTTGACTAGTAAACTATGAATATTATCTACTTACCTATTTGCTGATTTTTTATTTATAATATGCGTCGAATTTATTGATATTTTCATAATATTAAGGTAGCATTATCATTATAAGTAGTACATAGCTAACATTAGATATTTTGGTAGAATCAGAAAAATAAAAACCAGAAGACAGAAGCCGTGCGTATGTTGACTGTACTTAAATTTTTGTGGATGTGAGTGGGAATAAAGTTTTATTATTAAAAATGAGCGTGGATGTGGTTGGGAAACTTTTTTGGATGTAATGGGAAGTAGCCACAAATTTCTCCTTATGACAAAAGGGTCGAAGGATTTTCTGTCCTCTACCCTTTGTCCATCATCGTATAGAATTAAGGGCCGATAGTACGAACCCGGGAAATGGACACTTTTTATTCATAAGTGTATTTACATACCTTAAGGTCACAGCTTACGAAGCGATGGCTGAATCAAGCTTGGTCTAGATTTGTCTAGCCAAACTGATAATCTTAGATGACTATAGACTAAGTACCATAAGAAAAAGTAAGGAATGAGAAGACCTAGGCCTGGATGACTTCAAAAGCAGTGGTTTACTGAATGATCTGATCACCGAGGCGAACAGTTTCAACTATTACTTAGGTATAACTTCTCCAGAAACTAGGACAATAACAAACCTTTACCCAAATGCACAGTCGTGCAATGTTAAGAACTTTAAAAGAATTTGCATCTCATTTTTACTCTACCCTGATACTTTTGATGGGTTCCCTCCATCTGTTGATAGAATGTCAACATTATATTCTGTGATGATATCGTTGTCATAGTGAAGTGACTACTTTAGCAGAATAGGGCTGTGATGATATCGTTGTCATAGTGAAGTGACTACTTTAGCAGAATAGGGCTCCTGATATGATTGGTACTGAGGACTTCACCAGCTGACCCTTTCTACCAACAGCACCGGTGTTAGTTCTTTTTGATGTGTTGACAGTTTGCACGGTCCCTTTTGTGGGCAAAACGTTCACGGAATTCGATAGATCTGATGGATCTGATGCCCTTAAGTTCCGGAATCGTTATCAATTTGTGCGGATGTTTTGGTAATGGCAACATTTTGTAGAATTGTTATTGTTGGGGTTGTGATAAAATTATTGGTTTGTTGAAGGGCTAGTTGAATTTTGAAAACGATGCATTTAATTATGAAGATGACTATTTCATGAGAATGTAGGTACCTACGGTATGTACACATTAAAAACTATCGCCTGTTTGCGGCTTTGGTTTCGTATGGTAAAACAAAAACAAAACATTCTTATTAAATTAAGCTTTTGAATTTGAAACATTCGGTGGTTTTGCTGTGAAAAAAAACAAAAATCCCAACATTTATAGCGTAAGGATGACAAAAACTCCAAACTTGAGAAAAAAGAATCACAAATGGACCGGAACGTTACTACTTTCAAGAATCTTTGAACATTTACAAGATATTTTACAAAATGAACTTGGAACATTTTCCTGAAATCCAGTGCGCAGTTGAAAACAGCCATTAGCATTCAAAGATCGATGTCCATTTCCGAGACAAGGAGGGTGTCGCCAGGTACAAAGAAGCTCATTCTACATGCGACCGGTACTCAGTCTCGAGACCGCTAGATTCGTCTCAAATACAAACTTTCTTTTTTAATTTATGACATAGGGTATCCACGTTCGTAGTAACGTGTTAAATAACGTAATAATTATGCATCATGATAATGAAAAGCACTTATTTATTGAAAATACTGGTTCACTCCGTAACATCGCTCCATGTATTCCACGCCAAGTACGTTTTTTAGTCCTACCCAAGCCGCGTACTAATAGTTACGGAAAAAATATGATTACATACCAAGGTGCACAGTATTACAATAAAATACCTACCATTATAAAAAATATAAACTCATTCAATGCATTCAAAACAAAACTATCTAAATATGTTCCAGAAAATTATTTTTGAAAACATTGGATGGGTATTATCTATACCTACGAAGACGAACTACCTTAATTTAAATTTACACCTATTTTATATCAACCTACATTAACATAAAGATGAAACTATTTTATATTAGGTAACTTAGTTCTCATGTAAGTGACATTGTGTCTTTTTGAGAATAAATGTCTTGAAACCGGAAATAATAACACAAACCTACATACTATGTTTTAGATTATTTCCATTGTATACTTAAATATAAATAAAGCTCACTGGGCGCTTAGGGTGACAAATCTAAATCGAGCTGTGCTGCGCTGTACTGCGCTGTGCTGTGTCAACGTCAACTCGCTCGTCCAATATTTTAATGAGGATACAAACAAACCATGCTGTGCTGCGCTGTGCTGTGCTGCGTCAATGAGTTGACCAAACATAGCACAGCGCAGTACAGCGCAGCACAGCTCGATTTAGTTTTGTCACCCTTATGCTACATATACATACAGCAGATTACCAAACGTAATCATAACTTGAATCGTCTGCATTGATTATAATTTTGTTGTTACTTAAAACCGACTTCAAGTTCAAGAATATAATTTATTTTTAAAGTTTTTTGGTACAAATAAGAGTTTAATCCCTTGGAGATTTTACTACGATGAAACCATCTCGGAATCAATATATATATATTTTTTTGTTTATTTATTTGTTTATTTATTACAATATGCATATATATCTATAATCTAATTAGCATTCATACTGTACACAAAACAACATAGGTAGACACGCAGCCGATCATAGGATATTGTCTCATTGAGAGCAATTTAAACAAGACCATGACCCGAAGCCGCATCGAGTGTTCGCTAATGCGGAGCAGGAACGGAAGCTCTTACAGTTTTTCAAAGGCGCTCTTTGTGGTTACTTGATTTATGGTGCAACTGTCTCCTGCTGGGATCAAATGCATGGTGCGGGATTCCTGCTTCAAATTGGACATAGAGTTTTTAAGTTTATAGTAGGTACCTACTATGTACAAATTTACTACAAAAAATGTTTATTTTCAGTATTGCACAAGAGTTCTTATCCACCGTCTTCGGTATGCAAGTGGCAAAAAGGAAAGCTGCATCGATTGTCTTATTTTAGAGCCCTCAATCAAGCTGAAAAAACTAACCCAAACCAAATAAATATAGCTGTACAATTCAATCGGTCTTATTCATAAAAATATTGAAATATTCAGGAACTAAGTTTTAATTTTTTTAGGTTGAAACAATTTACTGAATGATACTTTATTAACAACGAAAATTACAAGCAAGGAATAGAAAAATTACAACTAGTATTTACAATTGAAACCATTGAGCTAACTGCAGACGGTTGCAAACAGTCTAAAGGTAGCTCAATTGATCCATGTCAATACCAGTCGGAAGCGTCCCCAAGACACTGGCTGCATTACCACGCTGTATGGCAATGCTGATGCGCTGAGCCAGATATTCACCAGCTCTCGGGTCACGCGTCGCATCGACCAGACGCTCAGATAATTTTTTAAAAACCCGGAGAGCCTCGGTCCCCCACGGACCTAGGGTCTCGAATCCAAGGGGAGCAAATGCGTAGGTTCTGTCGAGACCTGCATATTTGCGCCTCTTGAGATCCTCGGCCAGATGAAACAATTCGATATAAGTTATCCATAATTGGATTACAATATTGTTCAATTGGTTGAACAGAAAGTTGAAAATATTAGACTAGATGTCACTAACTAGCCTCAAGCTAAGCAGAGCTTCTTTCTGGTTGTACATACATCTTCTTGCGTACACTTTTTTGATAAGGCTTAGTCGTGCCCCAAAAATGGCCAGAACTTTCTATAGTGTTTTTATCACGACTAATTCTGACTATTTGCTTACATTTGGGAAATATACCAATCACTTACTTAGTATAAAACAAAGTCGCTTCCGGTCTCTGTCTATGTGTCCTATGCATGCTTGAATCTTTAAAACTGCTCAACTAATTTTGATGAGGTTATTATTAATAGATAGAGTGATTCAAGAGGAGGGTTTATAAGGGTCACTAGTCAAGTAATTTAAATTATTTAGAGAAACAGTGATACAGTGAGTAACTCAAAAATGATCCCATAAATGGGGGCAGAAATAGAAACTTTTATCTTCAAATACGTCTGTTGAAGCTCGACTTGTCAAAATTTTATAAAACATCATTTATTTAGGTCTCGCGCTGCGATAAAAGCCCGTCAAATTTCACAGCTGTAGTAAGGGCTACCAAGAGTTTGAAAATTTATGCAGAACGGTGAGAGTATTATACTTTACAATACGTTGCTCATTAAAAAAAGAAAGAGAATGTAAAAATAGTTTCGAAGGACACTACAAGAAGTCTGTCTGTTTAAGACAACCTTTCCATTTGGGATGATGTGCAGTCTTGACATAGCGAACATAAAATAGGTACCGAACGCTAACTGGAAAATGCAAATTCGCTTGTTGTTTCGTTTTTTTCCTATGCCCAGGTGAGAGTTATCAATGTTAAAACGGTCAAATTATTAAACCAAAAATTTGTTGTGGTGAAACGAAGGCAACAGAAAAAACTTCACAACATTGAAGACAAAAAAAGCCAATACTTTCTGTAAGGCACAGAAAAGATTCAGGCTAATTCACGGAAAAGACCTAGTTAAGCTGCACTTTAGACAGTAAAGGTGTAAGAATAGAATCCTTTGAATAATTCAACAAAGTTGTACAAGTTTGGCCAACCCTACGCAAGATGTATCTCAGAAACAAAGTTTGAGGTAGACGAATTTCCTTGACACCACAAATCCTGAAATTCAAATAAATGTAAGTTCACATAACTAAATATGAAAGATGATACTGTCTTGTAGTACATCGTGAGAAGGTTATATGAGATTATGCAGCGAGACACGCGGTAGAGCGAAATTCAAGTACGAAAAGAAATGAGCAACCTAATAATAATATAATGCGAATCTACGAAGGACCAGCAAAATATTTGATTTATGACGCAATAGATGTAGATCTTACCAAACCTTACGTTTAGTCATCAGGTGTTAGGAATGCTGGATTCTATTTCGGTCTACATATAGCATTACCATTTAACTTGATAATGCTGCTATCATTCTAGGCACTTGCCTTCTGGTGACAGCTTAGACTTTTAGGAAATTATATAAGTGTTGATACTAGTCATAGTTTTTCGTTTTGTAGTTTTTGTATAAATAAACACTTAAAAACAACTTAGTCAGTACAGTAACATGCAAGTATATACTCGAATGATTAGATAGATATTATTTATCGTCCTCAAAGGAGAGTGACAATTTGGGTAAAAATATGTTTCTATTAATCTTACTTACGTACTAATTATATTGTATTTTAAAGCTCTTCAAGAATATATTATGAAAGCTTGTCCACCAAAATGAAACTGGATTGTGAAAACTGTTTCTTTTCGCACGTTCCTCGTTAAACAGTTATCACCATAAATGAATGAAATCAGAACAGTAATATTTGGCAACAGAATCAAATTAGAAGTCGTTTAGTCGCCAAATGGTTCAGTAATCAGTGTGATCTTGGCACGAGTTGTCATGTTTTTATAAAGACACCAACATAATTGGTAAAAGTGGAATGTTTGTCCATATTATTGTATTGTATTGCATAGTCATTGACTTTTATGATACGAGTATGATGACCGACCATGATGATAGAGACTCTCATTGGAGACTAGCGATGTGCGCTGACAACGCTGTAGCCTGTAGGAGGCTCTTTGATATTATAGAGCACAAATGTGTGAGCAAACATAGGTTCACTCTTTTTTTTTTTTTTTTTTTTCGAATGGACTATAATGCTGTTGACCTCAGATGGCCATGACAGCGTTACCGGACTATGGTGGGCGCAGAGGGCGCCGCACCGGTAAAGTTATGATGGGGCAACACGCACAAGGGCCACCACTTAGGTGCGAACCTCGGCTTGGGCTGTTGCCAGATGCTACAAGAGGGCAAGGAGGGTTTCGCCTAGGTGCACGAATGCACCTATGGGCGGAAGCGGGGATTTCTTCGACCCCGCATCCGGCGGGGTCGGTTTTTGGAAGATTGATTAGTGTGCGGAAGCGAATTGGTTGCCGTCACCTCCGGGTTAGCGGCGGTGATTGGGTCAACGGGGTCGCCGAGAACGTGTCTCGGCCTACGGAGGAGAAAGGTTCACTCTATTCCCTCACTATCATAATATGGGATGGCAGACCGATACGACCGGAGAAAGGTCAGCTGTTTATAGTATACCTACCTAGTTTGAGCATAGTTGTAAGATTTGAGAAGATTCTAGACTTTTAAGCTTTTTAAGCAATTTCGAATTTTATTTAGAAATAGTTTTGATTTAAAGAAGCAGGAGGGAAAGTAGGACTATCGACATATCTTCATAAAACTGGACCAATGAGCATCAATGTGGTTTTGTCAGAAAAGCACTCAACGGTAATTTCGGGCCTCATTATTTATTGTGTAAATGCAGTGCATAATCACATGCGTCGATCAATAACAAGGCATAAAAATAATTCAGATATCCAGAAATGATCACTGTCATGTTGCAACCCTGTTACATATTGTTTTTTATTTCAATGTCATTTTTCTTAGTTAAGTTAAGATCTTTAATATCGTTCCAAGTATTAGAATATCGATTGGCCACCGAGGAAGCGTAGATACCGGATACTAAATGAGGCCTAAAATGCAATGATTTGCGACAGATGTTATTTAAACATCACAGTTTCAATTGAAGATTCTTATCAATCTTATCTAACTTAGAAATTAAAAAACTATCTATCTATCTTTTATAATAAAGAAACTGAAAAATCTTACAACATTGTCCGAAAATAGCAAATTAGCTCTTACTTACCTGAAAAAACACCAACCATAAAGACCTAAGACTAAAAACTACGGAAATAATGTGAAATAACATTTAAAATTAGAATCTCAATACAAGCCCCAGTCGGACATTAATTCAATCCAAAGGAGATTTACATTCAGTGCCTTCTTTGCCTTTGAGCCGGGCTTATCAAATGAAACTACTACTTACTACTTTTAATACTTGCACCTGCACCTTTATTTGTATAGTTCTTATGTAACTGTAACATCGTCTTTATCGTAGTTTCTAGAAGTAAGAAGGAAACAGGATTTTAAAAATATCCACCCATGATGGTTAGGCTATTGAATTTGATTGTTTCAATACAGTTAACAAACACATTGTTTCAACACAGTTAACAAACACATAAACCTGTTGTTTTTACCTAGGTACTTTTTCAGAATCTTTTTGTGCACATCATCATCATCATCATCATCATCATCGGCCTACATTAGTCCACTGCTGGACATAGGCCTCCCCTAATGAACGTCATAGCGCCCTGTCTTCAGCTTGACGCATCCAGCATCTGCCAGCAGTCTTTCGCAGAGATTTTTGTGCACAGCTTAGAAAAATTATCTATCTATCTCCACTCTTTTCAGTTTTAAGGAAACCGGGCGGGAAATTAGTATCGTTATCGAGTCTTGAAGACACTACTGCTTGTTTTCGGTTGATAATTCAACCCCTGAAATTACCACTAAAGCTTAACGGGTGTAAAGCTTTTAAAAATGATTTATTTGAAAGTTGAGGAGTACTTTTTGGAATCTGTCATTGGTTGACACTTAAATGGAAATGACACTAATTTTTTTTTTTATGAAATAGAGGTTCCTTATTTAAACACATTTTAAAATAATAAATTAATTGCATCTTGGGGATACTTTCGACTGGTATTGACATAGATCAGTTAAGCTACCTCTAGACTGTATGCAACAGTCTGCAGTTAGCTCAATTGTTTCAAAGTTATTTTTTTTTTCTATACTTCGATCGTTATTTTTGTTGTTAATTAAATTGCCCTAAAAATAATTAAAACAGTTCTAAGAAGCAGCGAATTACCTAGCCTTTTTGGACTTTCATAGATTTAATTATTAATTAACTTACAAGGCTAAATCCCTGAAGTCTAAACTAATACAACATTATGATTTAATTCCTATTCGAAGGAAAATGACATATACACTTTTATAATCTTTGTGTGTAAAATGGCAACATCTACGTATAAAGTTGGTGAAAGCGTCCTCGTTCGAACACTATCGAATGAACCATATTTTAATGTCATCCATGATTTATACGGGGTCCTTTATCAGATCGCGCCTTAAATTACTGAAATGTCCCTTTGACGTTATGGTCTGTGTAAAAATATGTTGGAAGTACTTGGGACGATCGAGAAAAGCTCACGTGATAATCATCATTTATATATATTATTAACAATCACATTACACTTTTGAACATGCGATAGTTGGAATTGATACTAGATGAATTTACGTTTGTTACTTGTTCATGTAAAAAGTACTGAACGGAACCTTTGAAACGAATTTTGCATAGATGTCCTATGGGACAGAATTAACCTTGAAACATTTCCATAGAAAAACACATGAGAAGCCGAAGGCAGATACTACTGTCATCGTAAAGAAAATCCTTACAAAAAAGTTATCATGTTGCAAAATGTTGCTCTGCAAAACATAACCACGTTGTCATGTCTCTTTATGGTTAACAATGAAATTTCCTAGGCCTAAATAGGTGCGTGAAAGGCCGGAGGCAATAAACCGAGGTTAGCGAGTGTTTAGCCTAGCGGGCTATTTATTGCCAGTTTAGCCCGTAATGGCGCAAACTGCCCTCGGCAAATTGAAAGATACACACAGGTTTGTATGTTTCAGTTTACGGGGATGGTCGTTTAATATAGTCAACTGGATTATTAGTCCCAGACAAATTAAAAGTGTTTCGATCGTCATTACGTGCGTCTGGATGTCCGTATATTACCGTTGTGCGTTAATTAATTAACTATCTAAGGAGTCCAACCCATAAATATACATAAATACAATAAGGAATCGTAGGAAAAGGTTTTTTTTGAAGGTAAAAAAGCTAGAGAGAGAATAGAGCTAAAAGATTATTTTTCAAGTACGTATCAAAGTGTAATCTGCAGAGTTTCGGGATTAATTTAGAGCTTACTTACTCGTAAGTTAATAATTCGTACCGATCTATATTTTATCCAGGTCCTTGTGGGACAATACTGAACCGCCGGCGGAAGCTTGTGTAATAAACTATTGAATGCCTTTCTAAATTGAGTAGTATTACAAAAAAAAATTAAAATATTACCAACTCTGTCAATAACAGAGCAATGATCTGGTTGAAAACCGCAAAGGTGTTGCAGTTTTCATTCAAATAAAGTGGCAGCACCGCCACAGTGTAGTGCCGACCACACTTGACTGTTTGTGGTCACGTTATGTTTACTGGCTTCTCCACTCTGCTTTGTATGCCAAAATAGTACTCCATGCTTTACTTAGATTACTAATTTTATTAACTGACTAGCTCTCTGTTCGCAGCTTCGCTCGCGTAGACTAGGTATACGATTTTTTATGCTCTTCAACTTAACAAAACTATAAATCTGTGTACCAAGCAAATTAGACAACTGGTTAATGTTACCAAAAAACCTCAATAACGTCAACACCCCATAAAATTTTGGAGCCTAGAAAAAGGGAATCTATCTCCGTCACTTAGCCGAGCTAACCCGAACTGAGCCGAGCAACTGAAGCGGGCCATGTTATCACAGAATATATTTCACATTACCATATTCATGTGCCTGCGACGGTAAAACTAAAATTTATGTCGAGACACGCTGCAGCTTATATTTGGCGGGAATTCGGCTAATTTAGCCTGACTTATGGTAAAGCTGGCTAGCAGGAACGATACATACATTAAAATTAATATAGCTTTGGCTTTTAGTGCATTTCAAAGCGCCCGAGAACGAAATGCGGTTTTGAAAGACCCTCAGTTCCGGACTTTATGTGATAGAAGTCTAGTTTTTATGCGTAGAACTCGTCCACTATGTATGTTATATCCCATAATGTACATTTATTGGATTATGGTGAAGCCCTATCAGAGACAAAAACAATGAATGATTTTAACTGTCATAAAACGGAATTTTATTGCTATAAAAGACGTTTTGTTCGATTTGCAAGGTTTTATTTCAAACAACGAATAATTATTATTAATACAAACTTAGCCATTTATTATCATAGAATAAATAACACAAAATTGCTCATTGGAATTGAACATACATATTGAACATTATTATTAAATTAAAATTCAACGTTAAAAAAGAAAAAAAAAACATATGTTAAATATTCACTTTTTATTCTGTGATCTCTATCCGAGTAAAGGCCTCCTCGAGACTGTGCCATTCCTTTCTGTCAGTCTCTATAGTTTGCCACTCTTTTCCAGGTATTCCCCGAATGATGTCCCTTTCGAGTGGTCGTCCTTTTTTTCTCTTGCCGGGTGGTGCTTTTCACTTTGGTACTTTAGTGGTCCATTTTTATTATTCTTTCCAGGCCTGCCCATTTCCACTTCAATCTTCGGCAATGATAAAGACCATCAACTTTGGTATTTTTGTCTGTCCTTTTTTTTCACTTGTAAGCCAGTTGAAATGCTCTCAAACTGATGATGGTATCTAAGAATATGTGAATGTAGAAAAAGAAATAAAAACCTAAAATTAAGTTGTTAAAAAATGTTATATAATTGAATAAATAATAGACAGTTTTTATTAACAACGAAAATTACAAGCAAGGAATAGAAAAATTACAACTAGTATTTACAATTGAAACCATTGAGCTAACTGCAGACGGTTGCAAACAGTCTAAAGGTAGCTCAATTGATCCATGTCAATACCAATCGGAAGCGTCCCCAAGACACTGGCTGCATTACCACGCTGTATGGCAATGCTGATGCGCTGAGCCAGATATTCGCCAGATATTATATAATTGAATAGAAAGACAAATAATTAAAGCTTTTTTATTTGGAGAGTCTCATATAAGAGGGCTAAAACAAAAAAAAGCTTAAGGTGTCGATCTATTCAACTTTGTAATAAAATACCTTCGTACGTATTGAATCGAATTGAAAATAGGCATATAATGTGTACGCTTGGTACTGGAATTACAAATGACGATGGATAAAATAGAGGTATACTCGGTCAAACTCGGCGATAAGAATCGAACCACCGACCACATAAAGTAACAGCATCGATCATACTATCAACATGCTTCCATATGTCCTAACCGCATAGCATATACACCTGCTTCAAGTTTCCAAGTAGTTTAATTCATTACGTCTTGAGAACTATTCCAGCTAATTGCAGCGGAACAAAGGCCATTTGTACCACTGAATAAATTATATTGTGCACTGATACGCTCGCTACAACTGCTACTGTTTTCATAGCGCCTAGAGTGTTGCAAGTAATTTTGTTAAATTATAATAGATGCTCGAGTATAACGCTGTTTGTATTCGTTGTTGTTCAGTTGAGAGATATTGAAAGGAGCATTTTAAGGTGTATGAAGTACAATCAGGTTTCTTACTAACCGTTCAAGCGCGTGTTTAAGTTTTATGGATCTACCCATCGTTTTTAACACGCCCGTAACTACATAAATTGCTTATTTCAAAACGCGTAATTTACCTAAACCTGCCTACTATAACCGACACGCGTAATTGAAATCTTAGTTCCTCTTCTCTACATTTCCTACGTTTACCTCGAACTCTTTCATCTCATTCGGACGTTTAAACTTTGCATCTTGGCTTCAAGGAAATAGCCCTTCCAAGTTAACCACGAAGCATAAATAGCTTTACCCTTTCCTTCGATGCAATCACGATAATTTACCAACCTTTCTTCGTCAGGTGGAAATGATTAAAGTCCTGCCCACAGCGTTCGGAGCGGCCATCTGACCCATGGGCCGATGGTGATTTATTTGAGAAGCTGCGGTCTACCTTCACTCTTTGTATGTCTGGCCTATCGTTGAGGCTCAACACTGGACACTAAAATAACATGTGGTTGCATGGTAATTTAATTAAAATCAGCATTTTTCTTGCGATGACGTTCTAATTAGGTACCTTATTTGGTGTCTTGATGATGTCTCGTGGAGAGACCAATTTAGAATAGAAATGAAATAGAAACAAAGAAACATGAATATGCAACTTAAAACATAAGAGAAGAAAAAACAATTAAATATAAAAGATAACAGGTTAAGATAACGGTCCCTGTCTCAGTGCAAGCTGCTTATTTTATATACAATAACAGTATAACAGTCTTCCGACTGAGTCGGAGTCATAATAAAGAAAACAAATTTAAAGAATTGATGAATTTGATAAGATATTAATTGTGAAGTTGGTGTGGTTGGCTTCTACAAAAAGGTTGTAATACATGCTTGAATGTACCTATGGGTAAGTGATTTGGCATTAATTAGAGCGTTAGTCTATTTTATCGTATCTATTTCATAGTTGACACGTCAATTTAAGGTAGAGCAGCCTTGCTTTGATATTGTTTGATCTCATTACAGAAGTTTTGGCCAATGCAAAACAAAAAAACTACCAGTTAAATAACTGTTACTGTTACTGTTAGTGTGTAATAAGCCCAGTTTGTATAAGTATAACAATGTATTATGTATGAAACCTTCCACTATTACATAGGAAAAAAAATTATGTAAAGGAATGAGCACAAATTAGAAGCAACCTTCTTATATAAGTAAACATGTAAGTGTAAGAACTTACCTAGGTTAAACCCGCTATCACATAACTTCTCGGTGACCGACCACCTACCCGAGGGGAGTAGATTTAAAATCAGCGCCGCATGTTTCTGAATGCAGCACATAGCTGAATCTACTTCCTTTGCCTGCCTATGATTAGTTTTTTTTATTATTGTTTATTATTCTAGTATAGGTTAAGAAATTTATAGGCAATAAATGATTTTTCTATTCTATTCTATTACTATATTTTTATACCTAAAACATTCGTAGCATAGTAACGCTTGAATCTATTATTTACCATCTAACAGTAACTCATATAGGAGTGTAACATCAGGTTAGGTACCTACTTGTAAGGACCTACATACATACAAGTCCAGTCGGTATTTAGTTTCAAGGCAGTCCCTTCTGACCGGAGCTCTCAGAGCTGGGCTTTTTGATGGTTTTCAATTTCCTGAATGTAACGGCTCTGGGATAAATGACTCCGCCATTATCTCTAATGAAGGGCGCGTTAAGTATCGCGGAGAAAACAAATAATTATTGAGTTTAATGGGTACGTTAAGGTACAGTGGGAGGTATGACGGCTTTCCGAACAAGATGATGCGTTCACTGATATTTCCAAAATAAATAAATAAGGCTGGACATTCCACGTAGCATCATCTAGCCCCAAGCTAAGCAGAGCTTTTGTTATGGGTACTAGATGATAGATAGATAGATAATACTTGTATTGTAGCGCTGAAGAAAGAAACAGGAAGTTATTAAGGAAACTTTTATAAAAAGAAATAAACAATGGAATTAGCTGCCGCTTAAAGCGATTTCTTCCAGGCAACCAAAACGATTGAAAGAAGAATAACGGATGATTGATATACTTTACGATTCGCTGGTGACATAGTCTTAATGGCGGAGTCGCTAGAGGAGCTGACCCACATGCTGGACGGCCTAGCCTCAGCCTCACGACGCATCGGTCTTGGCATGAATTTGGATAAAACCAAAGTCATGACCAATAACCACATTAATCCAGGACCGGTCGTCGTAGAAGGCCACCTTCTCGAAATTGTTTCCGAGTACACTTACCTTGGGCAGATTGTGCAGTTAGGTAAAAACAATTTTGAAAAGGAGGCCAAGAGGAGGATTCAGCTGGGCTGGGCAGCGTTTGGAAAACTACGTCGAGTCTTCTCGTCATCCATACCGCAATGTTTGAAAACGAAAGTTTTCAATCAGTGCGTCCTACCCGTAATGACCTACGGAGCTGAGACGTGGACACTCACGGTAGGGCTGGTCCACCAGTTCAAAGTCGCTCAGCGAGCTATGGAAAGAGCTATGCTCGGAGTTTCTCTGAAGGATAGGATTCGTAATGAATACATCCGACAGAGAACCAAAGTCATCGACATAGCTCAAAGAATTAGCAAGTTGAAGTGGCAGTGGGCCGGCCATATCGCGCGAAGAACCGACAACCGTTGGGGTAAACGTGTTCTTGAGTGGAGACCGCGACTCGGCAAACGTAGTGTAGGACGCCCTCCGGCCAGGTGGGATGACGATCTGCGAAGGACTGCTGGCAGATGCTGGATGCGGCAAGCTGAAGACAGGGCGCTATGGCGCTCATTAGGGGAGGCCTATGTCCAGCAGTGGACTAATATAGGCTGATGATGATGATGATGATATACTTAATACTTATTTTTACCATTACATAGATATACATTACTTTACATAGAGAGATTATTTTTATTACACACTAGCTGCGCCCCGCAGCGTCGCCCGCGGGGAAATTTATTTATTTGTCAAATATCATATTTTTCTCGCCGTAAAAACCATCCTTGAACTTCAACGAACATTTTAAAAAAAGATTTGGCCAAATTGGTCCAGGCGTTGTTGAGTTATGCGCTTACCAACACATTTTGCGATTCATTTTTATATTATAGATAGAAAACACCCAGAACCCCGAAACAATTATTTGTAGATCATACAAAAATTAAAATTGCAAAACTACAGTTAATTTTATTATGAAATCAATTTGTTACAATTTAAGGCCTATTCAGAACAACGCAGTATACATAAAATATAATGCTGTCTATTATGTTGTGCTGACACTGTAACCAGTATGAATGTTTCTTTTTGTGATGTGTGCTAGTCATGCAGCTGATTAGCTACGTGTTTGAGAACAATAACTAAAGAACGAAGATCTAAATGAAATGGGTGTGTGCTAGCCATGCAAATGATTAGCTACGTCTTTGAAAACAATAACTGAATAACTAAGAACTAAATGAAATCGGTGTGTGCTAGCCATGCAGCTGATTAGCTACGTCTTTGCGAACAATAACTTAAGAACTAAGATCTAAATGAAATCGGACACAACGCCAGTCGCTAACGAAGCAAGTTATCTGCTAAGCCGCTAACTTAGTTCTCTCGTTACACACCGAAACGCGGTCTTAGCTGACTTGAACTTAATCCAAGTAAAAATGGGAAGCTAAGCTTAACTCGGCTTTGACTTGAGGAGCTTGTTCAATTGCTTGGACGTGCTGTAATTGTGTGTATATCTAGAATATTTTTTTTGTATAGATCCATAGTTCTTTCTTACTTGATAGATAATTTTTGAAATTATTACAAAAATAATAAAATTAATACAGTTTCGGTGAAAACTGTCAGGTTCATCAATACATGCACTTTAATTTACTGAATATATGCATTATTTTAAATGGATAATTTTCAAAATTATCCATTTAAAATGCAATAAAGAAGGATAGCCCTGTTTAGACAGTTTTGTTGAAAACTGTACCATGGCGCTTTAAACTAGAAAGAAAATGAAAATGATGGAGTTTATAAGGTACAAATGTTCAAAACTCACTTATAAATAAACTCTCTTTTGTAAGTTCAAGGTTTATAGTGAGGTTGACTGTACATAGCTAACGTTAGATCTTTTCATGTTGTCGTCTATGAATACTGACTATTCTAGATAGGACTGCTACAAAGTGACTTGAATAAAGCAAGGAAGGTCGATATAAAATGGTCGTAGTACTAAATGAAGTCGCCAAAACGAACAAAGGGCTAGTGGTGACGTGTAGAGATTTATGCGGGTTCCTTTGTGAAAGTAAATGAATAGGTACTGTACTGTTGATATTTTTGAATTACTTAGTCAAGAAAAAAAGTATTTATTCTAACTAATTTCTAGAAAAAACCCTATAAATGTCAAGAGGTGATGCGCCTTCATGACATTTTCTGGGATTTTAAGTTAATGCTATCCTTGAAAATAACATCAAAACCCCATGTTGGTGGGAAGATTATGATTCTCATCATCCAATACTGAATCACACAATCTGGTCATTTTATAGTGAATTGAGTTTATTATTGAATTTTTTCGTCGACCGTACTTACTAAGTACGGTCGACGAAAAAATTCAATAATAATGGGGTATAAAGAGTAAGAAAGTCTTGCTCACTAACAATGCCACTAGAACTTTCTTCCTCACAAAGAATTCCCACCTAATTCAGCCCGCCACAGAGAAAAGTAGCAGCTGTTTATCAGTAGCCCTATTCCATCCACTTCCTTCCATCAATCTTACTAATGCACTAACCGAGGAGCTTTATACTCTGCTGTGTATGCACTGTGGTATTCAGGGAAGTTGGTTGGAGATAAAATTGTAGAAGTGTTGTAATTTTGTTGAATATAAAACTTAGAACACAATAAATATGAAAGAATTTGTTAAAACCTATACAAATAGTTCATTTCATCACTACATAGTATAAAACAAAGTCGCTTTTTCTGTCCCTATATCCCTATGTCCCTTTGAATGCTTAAATCTTTAAATCTACTCAACGGATTTTGATGAGGTTTTTTTAATAGATAAAGTGATTCAAGAGAAATGTTTATACTTATAAGAAAACCGTGCGAAGTATGTAAAAATCTTCAAAGTTATATTATTAGTAAAAACTGCTCGAGTGCGAGTCGGATTTGCGCACGAAGGGTTCCGTACAATTATCTATAAAAACGGAAAAAAGAAATCATGTCTGTAGTATTTGCATGGCAGCCTCATCAAATTTTTTTTTCTGTTATTAAAGCGGTAACAGATATATATCATCTGATAAAATTTCTAATGGCAGATTATCACGGTTCATGATACATGCTTGGTTGGCAGCGGAGTCTTAGCAATAGGGTGCCGTTTTACCCTTTGGGTACGGAACCCTTAAAAGAAACTGTGTGGTTTAAAGTTCTACTGGCAGATGAATTTTTGATAATACTTCAGTTATATTGTTACAAAATCATTTCTGCTACGAGAAAACTCAACAAACTCAGAGTTAATCAATTTGTAAATGCGCCGGAAACTATAATAGGAAACGAAATAGCTTCAAAGGGAGTTCGGTGCACAAAGGAAATGTTAAAATATAAAACCAGGCTTTTCTAACACTGCATTACATTATTAACTCTGAAACTTCGAGGTTCGGTCACTCTGCAGTTTTCGGACTATGAGCTTGGGCTGTTATCATTATTTTAAAAGTAGCTTTGCTAGCAAGTAACCGAGTATTTGTGTAAGCGATATAAAACGTAAATACAATAAACCGTTAACTAGTTTACACCCGCGACTTCTCACATGATCAAAGATTATTTATTTTCCGTAAATTATAGGAAAAAAATGATTTAAATTTAAAAAATGATTTGACAAAATAAATTTGCTGAAAAAAACTGCTCATAAAAAGTTTTTTTTTATTTTTTTGAGAATGTATAACGTATACAAATATAAAAGTATATAATAAAAATAGAAAAATAGATAACTATTTACAAATAAAACAGTTAAGAAGTAGACTGTTGCTACCAGTCGGAAGTGTGGCTATTTTCCTAGTTTGGATTTTGTTTTACTCCTTCACGCCAAAACTAATGAACGACCGATGATATTGTCTATAGAAACAACGCGTGCGAAGTAGCAGGCAGAAACTAGTCTTCTTATCATCTTTATCATGAATAAAATAAGAGCACAAGGAATTGATTGTTCCTGAAAATGTCGTTCTAATGTTACTAATAATTTATGAGGAAAATGTACTGAAGACGAATTACCTAATAATCCGGCATGATGCTATGATACGCTCGTAGAAAATTGCTTTTACATGGTGTCTGTCTATCTTTGTGAAGGGGTTAGACGTGTTCATAAGCTTAAGCGATTTCTGCTAGACTGTCTATTTGTCTATCTAGTCTATGTCTATTGACGACCGATGTGGCGCGGTGGGCAAAGGTCCGCCTGCGACGCAGGAGGTTGCGGGTTCGATTCCCGCCTCGGAACAAATTTGTGTACGATATGCAGAAATTTGTTCCGTTGGTCTGGGTGTTTTCTATGTATAATAAAAAAATATCTATCTACGTAATGTATTAAGTATACCAGTCTTCTAGTACCCATAACACAAGCTCTGCTTAGCTTGGGGCTAGATGATGCTATGTGGACTGTCCGAAATTATTTATTTTTATATTTATTTATCGCAGTTACATTTTTATAACAAAACGACAAAATGGACACAGATACGGCTTGTATCATATGAAATTGTAAGTGAGTAACCGGCGCAGTGGACCATTGACATAAATGTACAGCGTGTCATTGCAGCGTCTTGAGAGCGCTTCCTTCTGGCATTGATAATAATATGGATCAGCTACCTCTAGGTCGTTTGTTTCAGACTCTATTTAGTTTAAATGTTACAATTTAATAACGTACATTTTGTTTCTATTCATTGATTTTTATATCACTTGTGAATATATATTTTTTTAAATATTTACTTTCTCTAAAAAGGCGCAAAGCAGTTTCATCGGATAACTCTGACGTTTAACTTAATCTATGAAAATTTGAAACAAAAAAGTCCTATCTGGTCTTAGGTCAGTTAGGTATTCACCAAAAGATAAATCGCACCATTAGGCAGCTTCGTTAGTTACTTTTGACTTATAAAGTTTAGAAACGTTTGTTAAAAATAAACTTATCTATCTACCACTAATTTAAATTTAATCATCTCTTGGTCAACTCTGGTCTCAGTTTTATATGGATATAATCTCCTGAATATTATTGTTTATCAGCCGCTTCGCTCGTGACCTCCCCCGCACCCCACCACTAGATTCCCCTCTAGGCACGTGCATAATAAATGCCTCGACTATCGCTGCTGCAGAGCTGCCGAATTCTCCCGTATTTCCCAATAGTACGGCATAGCCAGTTTACTTTTGGTTATAACACATACATCTCTTCTAAATTGTTTTTTGTATAAATTACATCATGGTCTCTCTATAGTCGGTTGGTAAAATTCAGTATAAGGAGTTGTGTTGATTGACCTTATAAATTTTTGCGGTGTTTATAATTATGAAATGAATTGCCTTAACTTTATTAATAAAACAACGACTTCAAATTATTACAGATTTAATCGATTTTTTTTTTATTACATACTCCTTATGATAGGGGACACGGAGTAAATTCAGCATTTATATGTAATGAATTAAAATGGTAAAAGTACTGACTATCAATTTACTTCTATCTGTTGGATAGTCACGGAGAAGTTAAAGATGATAGCGAGATTATACCGATAGCTACAAAAAGGATATCTCGCACAGTGGTCGAAAAATTCAAGGCCTTATACTGGTATATTGGTGTATTATCTCCTATAATGAAAACTCTAGAAGTCTAGACACTTAACGATTATACGAAAAAACATATTTATAATGCATATTTTTGCTCTACAGCCAAGAGCAAAAAATGTGCAGTTTTTTATGATGAGATTTTATCTAATTATTTGAGCTATTTCGCTAACGGTTGCCTCACAGCTGACAAGTGAACCAAAATCGGCGTAACTGTACCAATGGTAAATTTGATTGAATACGGTTTCAAGATTATCAAGCTTCTCAGAATGATGACTATTCGAGGAAGAATTTCAAAGAATTTCTAAATTAGCTAAGCCTTTGCCCAGACATTTGAAATACTCTAATAAATTCTCTGAGTCTCTCAGTATAATAATAAGTGTATCGCATATACCAAAATATATCATATATGGCGCTCATTAGGAGAGGCCTATGTCCAGCAGTGGACTATTATAGGCTGGTGATGAATGATGATGATGATGATGATATACCAAAACCACAAAACTGTCTCAGTTTTAAAGGAAAAATAGCACAACTGTAATTTAGAACTAACGTTTCTGTCTGTCTGTAATCATCGTTCGTGTAAAGCATTATATTAGAGAAAAACTTTTAAGAAATATCCATAAAAAGACCCACAACTGGACAAAAACCAACTGAATCCTCTAAAAAAATCTCGAAAAATATTTTTCTTGCATACACAAATATTAAAGGCGCTAAACATTATAAAAGTAGCTTATCGTGAGAACATAGAATAAAAATGACGGCGTTTAACATTCAAGTCACTAAAAAACTTGAGGTAAACTTGAAAACCCAGTTATAAAATTTCACCGCAAAACAGCATCGCGGCAGCTCGACTGAAATAATATTTCGACCCCCAAGGACAATGTTCTGTCAACAACAAAAAAGGAAAAGTACGAGGAAAAGGCATTCTCTACAAACAAACGGACGGATCCAATTACGATGCAGGAAAACAAACGAAGGAAACGAGTCATGATTACTTGTTAAATCTCAGAATTTTTATATCAGAGAAAATATAAGGCGGAGATAGTAAGAAACCATTTATGACAAGCGCTTGTAATGACCATCTCTGTGTATGACACGAATTAAATAAAAAACTTTTATAACTTCAAATCGTTCTTAATTATATGACCACAACTGTATAAGTCGTGAAGATACACCATGTTGTTCCATGTTCATTTTTCAATCCCATCTTTATCAACAGAATTTAAAAGTTCTTATTCCGGGTCCAAGTACCACAAAAACGTCCAATGAATGTATTAGGTTCAGATCCTTTTACCAAAATCATTCTCGGTTTATTATTATGCCTCTAAAAAAACTTTTACAATGCCCAATCAGAATGCAAGAGGAAGTTTCGAAGTTGTAACCAAACTGAACTTCGCAGTCACATTAGGAACGTATTGTTTGCAAAGTCGTGCTAACAGAAAAATAAATTCGGCGCCGAGCCACGTCTGCTGAACCCCTATTTACCCGACGCCGGAGACTGTGGTAAATAAGAAATTTACTTAACTCATTAATAACTGGACCATGATTTGTGTAATTTTCATTCCCAATAATTCAGTACAGTTGCATGCTTTAATTACCTCCAATGTCTCCAGTTTAAAAGATTTAGGGGATTCAAAACAAGTTGGTAGATAATGTAATTTTTTTAAGCATTGTCATGTTCACTGAATGCTAATGTCATGTTGCTGCGTTAAGTTTTTAGGAGAAGTCTTGTTTATCTTGTTCTTTTTTAAGTAATTACATGTCCCCTAAAATACAAAATCCAAAAACGTTTATCGAGTGTGTAACGTAACCGTTACATACTTACGTTAAGATTAATTTAATCCTAATTAATTTGTAATTTACTTTTCTCAATTTTAATATTTTACTTGTTTCGATTGTAATAATCGACTAAGTAATTTAGTCTTGTTGGCTGCACTAGTAGCCCATAGATAAACTCGTCAACACGCTGCTAACTTCACGGCTCTGACGCGTTCCATTGTCTATGGTCTCACAAGGCTGACGCTCCGGTTCTGCGCAAGAGACGCCAGACGCCATTTTATTGTTTTAGGCATCCTTTAATTTTGCCTCCTTTAAAACTACTATTTATATCGATTGATAATATCGATAAATTTACGTGTGTACTTTAAAACCCCTGTTGGGTAAGTTTTGCACTGATTTTATAATGTAGGCTGTAAATTCTTATGCTTGAACATTGTTACCATCTTTCACTTTTGCCATGTCATCTTTCACCTTCATCATTACGCACGGATTGGACATTTATTTTATTTTACATTCCATTCCACTTCATTACCTATGTTTCATGCTAAATTCATTTCTCTTTCACACTTCTTGTATTTTTGTAAATTTCATCTCCCGTTCTGATTGACTTCCACGGCATCATGAACACTTAGTGCTTCTGCTTTTGTGCTGCTGTGGGAGCCCGTCACCCTACGGAGACCTGGCTTTAATGCTCCGCCTACGCGCATTCCAGGGTTCAAAGTCCACCCTAAGGGCAGTCTTCGTTTCCGGCCGGACTTTCAACGAGCTGTCTCCTTCTTCCCTGGGCATCCAGCCAGCGCTTGGTCTCCTTCGCCGTCGGGTCGCTGCTACACCCGCGGCGCACTAAGGGGAGTACTGAGAAGGGAGAAAATAAGGAGAAGACTTTACCACCAACCAAGTGGAATCAGCCATGTGTAGTTAATTTAACTGAACCTCATTAACGCCCTTCTGGCTGAACTAGTTTTCCGTGTCCCTTTAATTTTAATATTGCCCTTCAGGCTCACTACTGTTATTTTCTTTTTTTATTATTAAATCTGTACACTGTTATACAGAGTGTTTTTTTAAAAACCGGTTGTGACAAACCGGGTTTTTTTAAAAACCGGTTTGTCACTAAATCGGCTCCCCCTTAAATCGGGACAAGTGAAGCGCAAAAATCCCAACAAATTGATAAAATCTTACTATCAACTATAAAGGAATTTGTGTCAATGCTGCCTTAAGTGGGATAGCGACTAGAATAGAAAAAAACAGATGTTTTAGAACTGAGTGCCGAGTCTGTACTGACAGTATAGAAATAACCGACATCAACTGTTCGTCGAAAGACCCCGGGTATGCGAGCCAGTAGGGCCGGCCCAGTAGGTACAGGGAATTACTTTGATAATTATGTACATGTAGTTTAAAATTTGACTTGTCTGAGTGCTGTGTGTTTAACACTAAAGAAACAAAAATATTGGTTGGCTGTACTTGATTTACCTGAAACTCTGCTGGTCTGTGAACATTTGAACATTTGGGGGAATATATCACCTTTATCATAACTGCGACAAATTGTGAAACAGCTTGTGGCACATCTTAGAGTAAAAAGTATCTAATCTGTGCTCAATAACCATGCTGAGACGTCAATTTCGTGCCAATAGACAGTTTACAACACCATCTAGTGGTAGTAAGCCATTATGACCTAGCCAATGTCATAGTCTAGCCATCGCGTGACTCGGGCATTTGTTACATTTCTCTGAAATACGAAGAGTACTACATTAACATTTAGGGTTAGCTAGAATTGGTTGAGAACCCTTTTGATTTCACATATTTGATTTTGTTGTAAGCAACGAAATCAAATATGTGTGAAGGACAAGATAATTTGAATAAATTTGTATCAATTTTGATGCTTGAACTTTACAATAGAGTAAATCCCAAACGGTTACCTAACTCGAATAATATGTTCACTGTAGGTCTATCGAGCTTATATTTTTATAGAGATGTTTCACCACGAAACTCTACTGGCCCACTGAACTAATATCTCGACAACACTTCGCCTGTTGTTTATTTTCATTTTTGTAGAGTAACTCTGTTCCCCAGTTGATTTCATTTACATAATTCCCCGTTTTAGTTTCAGAGATAGTAAACCAATTTAGATATTTTATAATTCTTCTCTGGTTTTTGTTTGTTTCGCTTGATTTAGTAAAAACACGATTTGGTTTAACTTAATTGCTTAGGTGAAACGAAATTTGGTTTTATTAGGTTTTGTGGTTACCTAGTATTTAATTAATCTTTTTTTTCAATATAATTTATTTTATTTTGACTAGATAGACTAGAAGTTAACATACTGCTCCTTTACATTTTGTGTTATGCAACTGCAGATTTAAAATATGAAAAAAAACTTTTCCAATTTTACTTCATCTGAAGTGGTGGCTCTCCCGTTTTTAACGGTTAAAAATGATGCTATCAGTCTTCTCAGTAAAAAGTTCTCGAAAGGTTCTATTTGTCTTCTGTTTTGTGTTTGGTACTTCAAAATCTTCAAATAGGAGAACCCTTATCTTATAACTATTTTTCTATGCCGTATTAACTAAATGGGTTTTGTTATTAACGAATTCAAAGAATTAATAAGGTAAAGTGACAATAGGCCGGTCATATCTCGCGACCAACGACAGCCGGTGGGGTAAATGTTTATCTTGAGTGAAGATCCTATATATGCTTAGCCGTGGAACAGGCTGATGATGATCAAAATTATCTTCCGCAGCGGGAAAATCATTTGCGTTTTGCGAGGTCCTACGCCACAGAGGTAGCTAATCAATTTTTTTTTAATTATTACAGTAAATTTATGATTAATACCCGTGGATTTTTATAATAATGAGTTCTGATTAATTTTACTAGAGTTTAAAACACTTTAGTAAAACTTTATGTATTTTAGACTGTTTGCAACCGTCTGCAGTTAGCTCAATGGTTTCAATTGTAAATACTAGTTGTAATTTTTCTATTCCTTGCTTGTAATTTTCGTTGTTAATAAAGTTTTATCTTTAGTAAAATAATTTATAAGGCTCACTTACCAAACTAGAATTGTATTCAAACTCTTCAATCCAATGTCATACCTAAAAACCTATATAATTTCGAACCCACAACAAAGGTTTGAGTTCAGCACACCTCCCACTAGACCAGACCGCCTCAAATCACCTCAGTAAATATAATTTTAGTTTCACTATAACAAAGAGATACTCTCGTACATTTGCGCTCGTTAATTAATGATGCTGTACTTTAGCGCGCGGCTGCGGTTGCCATTACATTTCTAATATGTATGGCACGCTAAGTAATGGTATCTACTCGCCTTTATTTAGTTGTTTTGATTAATAAAAGAGAGAATGGGGTGAATGGTGTAAAACAATGAAGAAATGGGCATAACATCGCCTATTTTCGATATTTCTTTAGTATTCAAAATGGCATTCGAAGTTACTTGATTTCGAACGAATGTTCGCTTTCGACGAAGTAGGTTGCGGGTTCGATTCCCGCCTTGGGACAAATGTAAGTACGATTTGCAAATATTTATTGAGGGTTTTCTAGTTGTCTTCTATATACGATAAAAATATCTATCTAGTATAAAAATGTATTAAATTTATCAGTAATTTAAAACCCATAACAAGAGCTCTGCGTAATTTGGGTCTATTATTATGTTGTGTGATTGTCCAATTTTAATTAGTATTTGTTTAAAATGGAATTATTCTGTCTCCAATCAATAAATGATAAAAGCTACTCAGATAAACAAATACCACTATGAACTAATTCATTGAGGACCAGAACTTGCTTGGCCTGTCTAGAACTAATTTATTCCAAATAATAAATTCAACAAACTCAAACCAAAAATCAACTGAAACAACTCATCAATTTACTGGCCTTTGGTGTTCGCTCTATTTATGTAATGAACTACTATTTCAGTACATTATAAATTATCTAGTTACAATATTTATGAACTGTAGGATTTGTTTAATTTACGTTGTAGCGTGGCGAAGGTCCGCCTACGACGCATGTGCTTGCGGATTCGATGTTACATGTTTTATAAAATATCTAAATATATGATTTTCTATGAACCCATGATTAATCTTTATCGTTTATTTTATTTGGAGTATCTTTATAGCATTTGAAAACTATACACTGATTTAGGTATTGAATCGAAATAAGATTCATCATAGTACCATACAAAATCGTTAAAAAAGTGCAATGATATGCAAATTGCTCATGTTGAAACAGTTGGTAGCGACGGACCAATGAACTTCGTCACTCCACACTATTGTTATAATGAATGTCTAAGTGCTTATTTTGTAAGCCTAAAGAAATAAAGATATTGATTTACTGATTTACTTAACTACAAAGTAATATACAATTATCATTTGTACTAGTCTGCGAATGCTTATATTTTTAGTCTACGTAAACGTTTATTTTGTAATTAAGTTGTGTTTAGAGAGTTAAAGCCAGGCTATCTCTCGGCTTCCAACCCCCTGGCTGAAGAAGATTGATCGCTCTTCACTTCCAAAGTCGGCATCGATACCGACGGCCGATTGTCTCCGAATTACACTGAATCACTGCGCCGTGACGGTGCCTTATCTGTAGGGAAAGAGGGGCTTTCATTTGTAAGAGAAAATGGACAAAACTTTGCCCTTTTACTGGATGAAATTGTAGGTTCTAAGAAGTTAAGGAATGTAACGAAAGAGCTGCACAAACTTGGAAGATGATTAGAAGATATTAGAAACGTAAAGAAAAGAAGAAAAGGCTATATCTTGTCACGATATATGAGTGCACTGCGCCGTTTACTGAAATTCAAATAAAATAATAAAAACCCACTTGAAATAGGTAGAGAATCTTAGGAAATGAGGTGATATTGTAATTTCACTCAAAGGATGTCAATAAAGGTAGAACACAATATCATGGTCAGATTTGGTGGCGCGTTTCAGTTACAAATCAGTATAATACTTTTTGAATGGTGAGAAACACATTCCCAAACAATACAACAAGAAACATATTTCCAAACAATTCAAAAGTATGACATGGATACACTTTACATGCTTTTCTGCTGTGCCACCAAAAACTTGCAATACCTCAATAGTGTTGTTCTGCCTTTAGACTTCTGATTTGTCTGTAAATACTTACGCTATGCGTAAAATGTGCTTAGTCATAATAGTGATACTATAAGTATGAAGCAACTCAATTTTAAGTTTTAATCAAAAATCATATTCGGTCTACTGATTAGTTACCAATTTGTTAGGTTTTGCTCGAGATAAAACCTTATTTAAACTTGACTCCAAACATGAAATTATCGCGAAAGTTGAAACTAAAACTGAAAAATATCTTCAGCATTCAGCCGAGTAGGATTCTATTAAAACTCGTTTTAAAGTTTAATTAAGAAGTGAAGGTTGAACTATGCCCACAACTTATTCACGAGGAAGCGACTTAATGAACTGCTCCAGGTTTCTGTTAATTAGTTGCTTTTCGACTGGTTTTAAAGTGGTTTTTTATGAATCTGATATTTCTCTTAATATTTATTTTCTTACAAATAAAAAGTTTTATAGACAACTAACGGTGCTGTATAAACTGTAATGTGTGAATTTGTATTGAAGAAAATTTCTACGAAAATTAAATAAAATAATGTAAAAATCTATGAAACTGAAAATAGATGTATTCAAAAACCAGACCTCGGAAACGAGTGTGGTGTGGTGTGGCTTACTATAATTTTGTGAAAGTAAAAAAATCGATTTTCTTCGAAGGAAACTTTTTCTTAATGCAATAAATGCCTTAATTAGACTACAATCTCACCAGGTGGAAAGTCACGGCTGTTTCTAGTTTTCCCCCTTAGAGGATAAGGTGAAATATTGAAATTTCAATAAATTTCCAGAAATTCCCTCTGATACGGTTGAATACTTATCACATAATGTATAATGTAGGTAAACAAGTCTAGAAGGTTTGTATTTGACATAAAAAATATAATTGAGGAAATTAAGAAATTCCCTAAATATCTTCGCTAACATCCAATAAGGCGCTCTTGCCACGGGCATTCAATTGACTCATCGATAAATAAACCATAATCACATCCCATAGACGACGTTCCATCAATACAGAAATCACATACGACTCGAGACAATTCGTTTGCTCAAGAAATTGACTCAATGAAATGTACCAACTCTCATCTACCATCCACCTAGCCCCTATAGTTTTATCCCTAAGGTTTAAAATCAAGTGGTTGGAGTGAAAAGGTAGGCTGGGGCGTGTTATTGGCGCCCAATAGGCTAGCTTGGCATGGCATGATCCTCTTACATAGTGCAAAACGGGTGGATAACGGGGAGAGTTTAAATGCAACGCTTAGCCCGACTTCAGCTGAATAAACGGTACGTTTATACCTTATGGCATTAACACTTCTAAAAAAGAAGCAAGTGGGCGTGCAATACATTTTTTTTGCAACAATTTTCTTTCAGTAACCGATTTTTAGGATTTAAGATGATTTGCTAGGCACAACGAAATTTTTAACCAAATTTCGAATCGACGTTGAAAATGCATAACTATTTTATAATAAAAATTCAGTATGTAATACTTCAAAAATCGATCGGAAACTTCGATCTCATAGAAGTTGTATAGCGCCAAAATCTATGAAGACTATTATATTATTTTATTTACGTAAAGTTTAAAATTTTACTTCTGTCTAAGTCTTTTATATCGTCGACTCTACATAGTGTAAACTGTGTACCATTATCATGTAAAATATACAAAATTCGTATAAAATAATTTCCATAAACACGTAAAAACGAGGGAACTCAATCTCATGACGGGAATTGAAAAATTACGAAATCATTTCCAGCACCCTTGCGAACCAATCAAACTAACCCTCAGAGGCAGAATATTGTATACTTACAAGGAAATTAAATGAATAAATATGTTGGACAATCCAAAAGTAAGCTACTTGAAAGCTTGTGTTAAGGGTACCAGATAACTGATATATTATATTTAATACATTACATAGGTACCTACATAGATAGATATTTTTTACTATGCATAGAAAACACCCAGACCAACGGAACAAATTTCCAAAGGAGCAGATTCTACACAAATTTGTTCCGAGGCGGAAATCAAACCCGCAACTTCCTGCGTCGCAGGTGGACCTTCGCCCACCGCGCCATATCGTTCGTCATAATAATTATTATCATGAACGTTACATAAAAATATCTTGCTATGGAAAAAAAAAAAATATCGACGAGAATAAAATAAGTAAATGATGCTGGAAAATACACACAGCGTCATCTAATCGTTCCGATTCTAAAAATATCAAAAATATAATGTCTGTTGTATGGGATATTTAAATTACTGTTTTATGAGCTCTGTTTGATGTCTGGTGACAGATGGAGTTTTAGTAATGGGTTCTTGTTGTGTAGGGATATTTGGGCACGGAATTCTTAAAAATATTGATGTTTGTTACTTCTTTATGCTAGAACTACTAAACGCATAGGGCTGAATTGAATAGACGTAGTATCAGGCCTGGATATATGTAGGCAACTTTTCATAAATTTTCCCGCTGCTGGTGAATTTGCGGGGCGTAGGTAGTGTGTTTATAAAGTATGAACTGGTTCTAAGCAGTATCCAAAAGAAATTTCTACTGAGTATTCTAATTTTAGCGTCTAATTTTTCGAGTTTAATTATTTTTCAGTAGTGGGATAACGTTGCTTTTATTACTCTGAGCAGTGCCTCGCACGATTGAACACAATCCCAAACTATGTGAAACTGCGCCCGCCGTGTTCCAACGCTTTTTTTATCTGCAAATGTGCTGCTAAAACTATACTATTTTAAATCATAATACCTACCTATACATGTCATATCAAAGGAATTTCAACTTTGTCTGAAAATGGTTGACAATAGTTTTGCTTTTATCTTAAAAGTATTTGAAGAACATAATCGATCGAAGATGAAAATAACATCATCCATTTTTCTTCTTCTAGACAACTTCTTGACACCCTTTGGGTAATTGAACCTAATAAAAACATACTTGTTTTCATCAACATTTGGGATAAATTTTTAACTCAAAATACTAAATCCCTTCCTTTAATCAAAATACTTTCCTCGCAAACGGCGTTGCACACAAGTTTCACTTTAGCAACGAAAAGGGTCTCAAAATCAATATAAGTTTGAACATGTCGTTATGCTGTTTTGAACTTTTGACACTTTAGGTTGCATCATCGCACGTACTTGTGAAGCCAGCATAAGCTGCATTAAAGGTCCTAGGTATATTGTGCCATGCGAAAAGTGAACTTCCATAATGACATTGGAACATCGCCGGAATACAGAAGCTTTTGTACTTAGCTGACTTTTTAAACTATTTTATGGTACAGCATAATGTTGACATAACCTCTGGTATACAATCTTTTAAAATCAAGAGCGCTACTTTCACAGGTTTTAGAGATAAAGAAAAGAAGAGGCTTTGTTAATGTTAGATATGTGGATAGAATACGTCTTCATCATCATCATCAACCTATATTAGTCCACTGCTGGACATAGGCCTCCCCCAATGAGCGCCATTGCGCCTGCGCCAATACGTCTTATACTTTATTTATTTTATTTTTAAAATATTAGGAAAACTTACAGCTAGACAAAGAGTAGATACAAAAAATATATAATTTAAGGCCAATTAAAAGTTTCTACTTAATCTATATTACAGAAAGTAGACCTAAAAACAAAGGTTTAACTCAAAACTAGATTTTTGACTACACACTTCAAACTAAGAATCTAGTATTTAAAAATAATAAAGTATGATATTAAGTGAAAACCTGCAAACTTATTGCACATGAGCGTTCTCTGCCAGATAACCAATTTTTTTCTAGAAACATTCAGATCACTCATCTGCAGATTATATAAATATATCTTGAGGCGGGAATCGAACACTCAATCTTCTGTCGCGGTTTATATTATATTTAATCATTTATTATTATTTAATAAAGCAAAACTAATCCAGTAAACAAATAAAACCCGAAGATAAAATTGTTGACAAGATAACAAAGCAGAGATTGCGAGATACAATGTAAGTAATTGTTTTATTTGGCAAGGAAATAAAGGCTATAAACGGGGATGGTAGGAATGGAGCAAACGTATGGCTAGTTAGATGTTGTGAAATGTTCAATGAAATAAGGTTTGGTAAAACGGATAAAGCTAGGTGAATACTGACTAAGAGATTGAATAGAAATAGACGAAATACTGAAGCAAAACATCCATTAGCAGAAGCCAGTTCCCTGACACAGTCACTGAATAAGTATACTCGTACTTCCATTACTACCAGGCAAGTAATGTCTTGCTCATTATATCGTCCATTCCTAGTCACTCTGCAATGGAGTTTTCATTCAGTCCGTTATAGTAAGAATTCCATGAAACACTCGCGAGAGTAAGTTTATAGTCAATAATTGCACGACAAACCAAATAGGACTAGGAAGCGATTTGATTTTCAATTTCCCAATTTTCAACTTGAATATGTCCATTTTGTACCACGCGTTCTAAATCGAACAGAGAGAACGATGGTTCCTTTGTCTTTAATTAGCGGCAGGATGGTACGTCACAATACATTCACAGTTGTATTCTTGTATTCACTTTCCCATTTAACAATTTCTCAACGATAAGGGAGACATCACTATGGCCTTACTAAATTCAATTTCAGTACCTACGCTATGTCTGTTTGAGCAAAGACGGAAAACTTAACCAAAAAGAATGAGGGATTGGCGTTAATTTGTCTAGACTTGTTCAACGATAACGTATCATTACTACATTGTATAAAACAAAGTCGCTTTCTCTTCCCTATGTCCCTATGTATGCTTAAATCTTACCTAAAAACTACGCAACGGATTTTGATGCGTTTTTTTTAATAGATAAAGTGATTCAAGAGGAAGGTTTATACGTATAATAAAACCGTGCGAAGCCGGGGCGGATCACTCGTTATTTATAAACAATAGAGTTCAGAACAAAACAAAACCAATAAAGCTTGACCTAATTGTAAAATTAAACAAAACGTCAAAAATAATCCAACCATACGTGAGACTCGGCGATAGATTTCAAATGGTTTTATTTCTACTTTTTGCATTTTGCACCGACTCGTAGGCAAAGAATATAAATGCAAATAGTGCATAGATAGTGCAATATATTTACTCAACATGAAAAAAGGAAGAGGTTCAATATTCGGCTGTATGTAAAATATCTATCAATGTAATGTATATCAGTCATCTAGTACCTACTCATAACACAAGCTCTGCTTAGCTTTGGGCTAGATGATGCTGTGTGGACTGTCCGGAATAATTTAGATATTTATTTATTTATGTATGTATGCTTACCAGAGACTTTTTTCACTACATGATGCATTACTACTTTTGTTAAGTATAGAGAATAATTTCGTCCTATTAATATAATATTTCTAAAGAATATTTATTTGTCTCATTAAGCTTAATAAAACAGTGTAAATCCTAAGGAATTCCAAGTCAGTTATTTATAAGAAACATCAGACTATCAGAAAAGCTTATGAACTATATTTTATTCCACGCATGGCTTTGCTGTCTTTAGACATAATATTTACGAAGCCTAGAATTTACTAATAAAATCATTGAAATAACGTAAGACGTCTGAAATTGCACATTCCACTTACATTTGATTGCGCTGAACCGCCTCCGTGAATCGCAGAGCGACCTTACTTTAGCTAGAAAGTGGGCACTACGAAACCTAATGCAGTTTAATTTCCTATTCAGGGTTAATTTCCTATAAGGTACGTAAGGTAAGGTTACCCCTAAAGCTGGATATTTTTCCTGGCGGATAGGATAGGATATAATATAAGCTCTCTTCTGTAGTAGTTTTCAAGTGTCGTATCTGCACCGTGCGGTATTTGTTAATCACGTCGTATTGCGGTTCACACGCGATTTTTCAAGCTCCGCATTCTAGGCAGCCCACCCGTCTTGACGCCCATTGACGTACGAATTTATTTTCATAGTTTCGACTTAAGATTTATATCACTTATTGTGGAAAATACTAGAATTTTTGAAAATTAATTAGTGCAGTAGTTGCGAACAATTTTGCAATAGTTTTTCAAAGCTCGAAACGTTTTGTTAGGTCAGAATTTTTAGTTTCTTTTAGTTACGTTACGAAACATTAGATAAAATATTTTCCTTTGTGTGTCTATTGAGTTAAAAATAACCTTTGAAATAACATAATATGAAGGTAAATGTAACGACCCTTTGCCTTGCCACCCACACTGAATTCGTTCTGTACGAAATTGCTTACAAAACTTCTTTGTAAGCAAAAACATAAGGTTTTTGCAGTTTTGTAAGCAACGTTCCGATATCCAATCCCAACAAAGAATCTCGTTGAAGTTTTAAAAATGGAATAGAATAGTGTACAAAGAAGATCATTATTATTATTATGTTCAATGACAGAGTTGTAAAAGGAAATATAATAGGACCGTAGGTATATTGAAATACGATGTTTGATGTAAATTAAAGATTAAAGAAGTTCGTATATATACAGGGTGTTTAGTGGAACTATTAAGGGATTGAAACAGCTGATGAAGAGCTTATCCATGAGAGCATTTTAAACCAATCAAAAATCAATCAAAATATGCTATTATGAAAAGTGCTATGGTTTTTGAGTTTTTATCAAAAGCGGTTTTATTTTTTTATTTTTTTTCGTTTTGAGCATAACGAAATACCAGATAAATAGTTCAATAACTAAAGTTCTTTATTATTTATGGCTTATAACTATTCAAAATAATGTAGTTTTTCATTAGAATAAGATATATCAATCTAAATAGGCAATTATAAACCAAACGATTGTGAACTCTACTTACATAATAAACAATATTACAAGAATTATAAATATACAAATGTAATAAAATAAATAAAACAAAATAACAGTTACGGTTTTAAACTGATCACATAAGTATCTTTGATCGGCTCCTTAAATACCTACACCGTTCCACCAAACACCCTGTATAGTTATTTTAAAAGAAAACAGTTAAAAAATATAAGGCAGTATCCAAACTAGCCAGAAAAAGCAAAAGGTTCCTATTTGCATGCCGCGAGCCTCTATTTGTTTATGAAAATCGTGCCTAATCCGTGTTTGCACAGCCCCGACTCTGCACACATCCTATTGCAAAAATGAATATGTAACGATTCGGATTCAGGATTTCGGATAGTGACGTCATGAACACTCTTAGCAACTACCTGCGATGGATTTTGAGTTTAAAATGAACTAGCACATGGCTCGAATTGCCTTAAAACAATGAATAGTTTGATAATGAAGATTCGTCGACGTATTATTTTTTTCAATTTGCGGAATAAGTGTACCGATGCAGGTAAAAACTAGAGTGATACTTCTGTTGTATTTTTCTTGTGCGATATCTGGAACTCTGCAGTGCTGCGTTGTGTGTTCATGCAAATCCGTGAAAGGAAGTTGAGTGCAGGAATCGAATTGAATTTTAGGTAGAGTCAAGTGCGATGAGATATTTTTGCTATAGATATAGCCGAATAGAGAGGGAAGTGACATTTTTCGGCATTTTTCGCAGTCTACCATGAGCGAGCATGTTACTACTACTACTACTTAGGTATGTTATTATTTTTGGTATTCTGCCCGTTAATTTTTCCCGTTTGGGGAAAGTTAATACCGCACTCATTATTTTAAACATAAAAATAATAGGTAACTATCTAAATTCTCTCAGTCTCAGTGATAGATTCATTTCTATACCTACTGTCATAACCATAATTTAAAACACAATATGAGTACTTTTATTCTCAACATTAAAAAATTTAAAAAGTTTGTTTAGAAGTTCCAGGACTTATACAATATCTTAAACTATTATTTCATTTCATTTCATTTCATTTATTGCATACATATACATTATTTGGCTTAGGTGGTAATTAGCTTAAAGGTACATGTACCCTGTTAGGGCGCAGCAATTGGTAATAATTGTTCTAATTATGAAAATATAGTTAATGTCAGTTACAAGAATCGTAGGTAATAAAAATAATATGTGAAAATAGTTTATTTAATTTATTATTGAACAGATTTATCATTTAAAAATTCGCAACGGAGTAGTAACATTTATCAATAAGGTATTTTCAGATTCAGATTAGATTCAGATTCAGATTCATTTATTCATATAACAAAATATACAAGTCAAAGATTTCCAAAAAGGTGGTAATACAATTTTGATTAAATTCGTAATACACATACCTAATTATGAGAATATAATAAGAATTACAAGATAAAATAAATAAAACAAAAATAGAAATTAGACATATTACATAGAGTAACTACCTACCTATGTAGTACAGGCGCGTCTCGTATCGGTGATGGTCTCCTAACCTAGTGAAAGAACTAATGTTAGACCTAACGTAGATGGCAACTTGATAGATGACTATGCCAGGAAGGGTCATAATACCTAGTTCTTTAAAGAATGGTTGTACCGATGTTTGTCGCGATACTTTGACTAGGGCCCTAATCGCGCGCTTTTGCATACGGAAGGCGCGCTCCCAGTCGGCGGCGCGCCCCCATAGCTCCGCTCCGTAGAGGAGCACCGCATGCACTGTAGCGAAGTAGCATGACCTGACTACATTCCTCGGTAGGAACCTCGATAGGCGGCCGAGAGCAAAACACTTTGAGAGAGCGAGAGCAAAACAATTGAGATCATTTTTTGAGTGTATTACGAAAAACTGAATCACTTTTAAGGTCTTTTATGGAGCTTGGAATTTCGTTATAAATATTCACTGATCGTGAGTAAGGACTTTTACTAAAAAGTGTTAGGGTAGTCGAAGGTAGAATAAGTTTATCTTTATGTCGCCTATTGTAGTTAGTAAAATGTTCTGATTTAGATTTAAAAAATGTCGATATTTTTTTACGAATAGGGTCATTACTCAATGTTAACCTTCGTTAAACATGCATGAGGTAATTAAGCAGCATTCAGTCGCACCGGGGACGTAACTCACGTCTATCAGACGTAGGGTCATAACTTCTAAGTTATAGTTGCAGTCACTTCGCTTCTATTGACATGTTGATGTGTTCCGAGTTTACGAGACTACCTAAGTAAGTTCCAACAGTTCATATTAATTTTAAAACCTTTCAAAACTCATATTTCACCGTGAAAACTCTATCCTTCCCGCAATCCTGCCATTTCTTTACCCTTTTAATTTCCAGCTACAAAAAATTCAATTACCCACGTCTGAAATAAATTATCTCAAACAAACAGAACAGTAAAACCCAAAAAATAATAACCGCACAACCTACAAATAAATAAACAGAGGCGCAATCGCACCTCCAGTTTTAATTAACAAAGCAATCACGCAGATCCAAAACAAACCAGAGAATATCAAAAATGGGAAGAATAGGCGCATCGATGCTTGAAAAATGAGAAGGTAAACAATACAGTACGTGTACTGATTACTGTGGGATTGTATCGGAGCCAATCAGGAGCGCTCTCAGCCGTCGAGCTTTGCAAATAGAGCGCGAACGGGCTGATCCGTGCGAACGGTATTATAACGAAGAATAAACGGGAAATATTTTTTTTAACAAAACATCTGAACTTTTCAACTTTTATTGAATTTATAGATTCTTCTACTAGGCGACAAAAAAATTTAAGCGAAGGGAAAATTAATTGCCAATTTGCAATTGCCATCAATTGCTATTGATTTCTGATTTCTATAACGTGGATTTTTTTTGCTACATTCCTGACCAATAAAGTCAGTATTGATAGCTAAATTTTACCATTAATCAATTTAAATTAATATTTGGGACGCAAACATGGTAGGTAAATAAATCCTGAATCAATTAACGCATGTTAAATTCCTGATTACAAAAAATATTCAATCAAAATGACTGCACAATATTTTCTTTTCTCGGAAGTTCTGTTCAGGGTAAAACTCTTCGGAACAGACGATAGCGATTGAAGAAAAATATGATAATGGACTCAATGCCATTCGGAATAGAGCTTAATTTGATTGTCGAGATCATAAAGAAGTAGAAACGATGTGGTTTTATGAGATGTGGAGCGTATCGGGTTCCGTACTATTTGCAGTATATTATTTTGTTAAATGGCGCAAAGGAGCGCTTATACTGAACCTTCGCGTTTACAACGCCTTTATAGAGGTCACGAAATTTTTGAAACAATGGAGATTGGTGATTTGAATTCGGTTTGAGTTTAGGAAGTGTCTTTCATTAGGTGGCAATGGGCTTTGATGAGTTACCATCAACTGCATCATGGTGGCAACTTGCTTATTATATTCAAAATTCTCTATTAATCCATGTAATCCAATTACGATATACTTACTTAAAAATAGAAAGAAATTAGAATTATAATATTTTCAACCATGTGACAGAACTGCTGTGCCATTACGCTAACTGCCCATCCAAATTGACATTCTTCAGCCATTTCAATGGCAATTGCGCGCGTTTTTTCCATACAATTTCCAATTTCGAAGGCCATTAAAAGGGCTTTCATATTATGTCAATTTTGGATGGGTGGTTTAAGCGTAATCGCACAGCGGGTGTTTGTTTGGAGCAAGAAAATTCGTAATTTTTCAGTTGTTGACTTGTAATTTTATACCTTCGTCTGACGTACCCTCAAAAAACCATACCATACAATGCATTTTCGAACTTCGCGTTATCTTTCCTATCCACTATTCTACACTTTGCAAAATATTTGTTCCCCGACGTCCCATGATATCTTATATCCGGAACCATCTTCGCATCTCATCCCGTCCTCTCATATCCGTAACACGCAAAGCCTTACCCAGTGGCTTCGGAAGGCTTCTAGGGCTATGCACCACTTGTCGCGGCTAGATTGGCTTTACGGTGCATATCGCTAGACAGAAGCTTTTGTTTACGGGACTTGAAGGTGTAGTAATACTATGGCCATTTCAAATTATTTGAGGTTTGTTTTTTAGTTTATAGGCCATTGTGTTTCTATACTGTGGTGTGCTTTGGACGTCTAGATTATGCCATTACCATTACCGTCCATCTGTGACAGAAGATATTGATCACACCTTTAGGTACCTAGTAACCTACTAATATTTATAAATAGGTACATGCTTCTCATAAGTGAAAGATATTTTATAAGAAAATCTCGTGTCATAAGAACTAAATAACATGATCATTAAAATTAACCCAAAAAGAGCTTTTATGGATTGTAAATCACAATATTTTTTATAAATAAAAAAGTTTGATTCGATGTTTGTTACGCCGAAACTACTACACGGGTAATGCTGAAACTTTTAATTTAAGTAGTGCTAAGCCTAGAATAAATTATAGTCTATTGTGGTTTGAACGGGGAAGCATTCTAGTTTTCATCAATTTTCAGGCGGGTGAAGCCATGTGGCGCAGCTTGTCTGAAATAAATGATTTATTTAATACGTAACAACAAACATTCCATTACTTTTTTGAGATTGCCTTCCATTTCGCGCTTGCTTATGTAACTCCTTTACTAATACATCAGAAACATCCGTGGCACAAGCAAGCGAAGATCCGCCTGCGACGCTGGAGGTTGCTGGTTCGATACCCGGATCGAAACAAATGTTTGTATGATCAGCAGGTTTAGGATAATTGTTTATAGATGTATATTCATAAAATTTAAGTAACTCAGCATTTATGTTATTATGAGTTTATCTATTACCCCATGATGTGTGGGGCTAAGTTTTCAATATTCGTCCTTTCATATGAAGTATAGCAAATCAGTACTACTGCACCTTTCATCGTCAAATTTTATTCCGGAAATACTTTATCTTGAAGCTTTTGGAACGTGAATTGCATTTGAAAGTTCCGAAACAATTTCCAGCGGTTTCGGTGCGGGATTTATTGTCGCAATAAAATCAGTTTTGAACACGGCCCGTGCATTATTGTCATGCAATATTATCAAGAATAAACAGAAACAGCTTGTTTAAGATTAAAAGAAGTTAAAAGAAACATGGAAACATGAGTAAGCGTTGCTTCTTCCAGACTTGAGGTTAAATATTTGTCGAAATTGGTGTTTTTTTAGGAGTATGCTTGTCTGTTTTCGAAACTTTAGATTTGCAGGAATGGAATATAGCTCCATACATCCAAATAAATTTTCGTATTTATAATAATTATTATGTATTCTTAGAATAAAGGATCGTATGAAAACAAGAGTAAGGTAGATAAGGTAAGCTGGTAAATTGATTTATTAAAAGATACACAACCTTTTCATTTAAGACGGCGATATTGAGTTACCAGATGGTTTTAAGTCAATTTGTTGGATAATTATTTAACAAAATTAGGCTTCTATCTTATCAAATGTTCGCAAAGCCTTAGAAGTTATTATTATTATTGCTGAAGTTATTACAATCAAGATGACTGATATTTTAGTTATTTAGTTTACTCCAAATCTTTAACTGAATAGAGTAGGTATAATTAGTTTTTACATAGGTAAAATATTTTTTATTATTACGTTAAACTATCAGACAGACATTATAAGTGTTTGAAATTGACTATGGAAAATAGGTAGGATTTTTAGAAATCAATTCAATAGCAGCTACGAATTGCGCAATTTAATCCAAACCTCAGTAGCCGCAACACCAGGCGCTCATAAAAGAAAGGAGATGATTGGAGTCTGCAAGCGAGACCTGGATAGCCTCCAATCAGGCGTGTGTTTGCGGTCAGTCAGTACAGACAGAGAAAAACACTATATTTCTGTTGTTATTGTTAATTTTCTTAGAAAACTTGTATAGGTTATATTCTTTTTTATCTGCGGACTGGGAAATGAAGGGTTTGAGAATTGCATAGTTATAAATATAGGATAGGATATATTGAATCAGGTTCTTTTTGAGTGAATCGACACTATCGCACACTTTTTGAAAGAAACCATTATTACAATTAAGATTAAACCTACGAGCCAGCCATTCAAAACGCAATTTAAAATCATGCATCATTCAACCCTTGACACGCGACGGGAAAAACAAGAGTCGGGGAAAAAAACACGGCAAAAATGTCACCGGCAAAAATGCTTTCATCCGAAAACCCGACGTTTACACACTACGCATGCATAAATTGAATACTTTGGTTTTGTTAAATTTTGTTTTTAAGAGAAATTTGTATTCTAACCAGGACTTAAATTAACTTGCTTCATACAAAAATCCTTTGTGCCATTTGACTTACTTTCACGACATGTGCAGTATGAAAGGAACACTAGTAAAATAATATTCACAGCTCGTAATAATATGCTCAATATGGAATTTTACACCAGCCTAAGCATGATTTTTATACAGTTAAGAAAGGTTAGACCTACAATGGCCATAATGTAATTTTTTATAAACAGTTAATTTACAGGTTTTCATGTTTATTTTGTATCTGTTGGTCGTTTACGAATTACTCGTCTGTTGTTACAAAATCCCACAAAGGCTTGTAAAAATGTTTTGATTTCATTTAAAGGTCTATATGTATGTAGAGCCTTCCGGGCTACTTATAGTACTGAAGCATGATTCGTTTGTCCATTGTATGATGTAAAAATAACAGCATTACCCCTAGAATTGTTAAAAATACAAGTGAAACCTTAAGCTTCCTAAAGTTGTTTACAAGGTGATGTGGTAATTTACAAATTTGGTAAAAAAATGTGCAATTCTAGTCCTTTTTTTATAAATACAATAACATTGCAAAGAATGGATTGTCCAACTAAACCATTGAAAGAACGGCGTTACAAGCTGACTTGGCTGTCGGTAGCAGTTGCCTTTTGCGTATTCGTTTGAACATCTTCATTGCGGTCACCAATTGCGTAATAAGCGTTGGTATAATGGAAAAATACGAAACCTATCGATTGGTGATATCAGCTTTGCTCATCTCATTATTAGATTAAAGACTAAAATAATTCAAATCTGAATACTGAATAATAAAATGTGATCACCTGGCACACTTACCCGGCTGTAAAGAGTGCCCAATCCTTCACCTATATTTTATGTAGGTTGCGCAACCCAGACGGCTGTAAAAAGGAATGGGAGGCAAGTTGTAAGGAAAGTCGGATAAATTAACCGGAATTTGTGACTCCCGCTAATGATGGCTCAGACGCGTTTCAAAAATGGAAAACGGTCATTAAATGGCGTCTAAACTGATTTGTTAATCATCTAGGCCATTAAAAGTACTCATAGGAAGTCCGGAGAAAATCTTTTATTTTCAAAAAATTCAACTTTATTACAGGAATTAATCCTGCTGTTTCTTTACCATAATTGGATTTACTTATTTGCACCAGTAAGCATATCTATACTTATAAATAGGTACTTATCTCTATACATTTCAATCTTTAGTCACACATTTTAATCCCACACCTTTCACATCAAGCCTTCTTATTTTATTAATATTTAATATGTTTACCCAGTCGTTGCCGGCTATTTCTTATCCGAATGATTTGGCACATCCCTACTCGTAAAACAGTGTCGTCGTTCCGTCTATCTTTTACCTGCGTCTATAGTTGTATATTACCCGAGATACGTATTGGATTTGTACTGGAATTTATTGATAATAGCCAGAATGGCTTTTATCTAGAAGTTGGCCAACCAACTTTGGACAAAACTCCAATATATCGTCTGTTTTCTATGGTCAAGTTTCCGTTTCTGAGCCAAGCTAGTCAATGATCAAATCTGTAGTACTAAATTTTATTCAGTTGGTGAAATTGTTTTGTCCTTAGATCACCACTACGATATGAAAATTTAGAGATTATTCCTTTCGGCGGATTGAACCAGGGGAAATAAAGTTGTCACGTAGTCCACCTGGGCGAAACGCGCAAATTGGGCTACGGGAAATATTTTAAACACAAATAATGTCTGTCTCAAGTCTTATTCAATAAATTAATTTTACTTCTCCCAGCGCTTCTCTAATAATTTATCATCTTATTTCATGAGTTAATAAATGATGAGACAATTGCTGTGCTTTAAGTCGAAGTAGTTAAAATAATAGTTTGATTTTATAAAATTCCTCATAATTTAATAACCAGCAATTTAATTTAAACGAGAAATTACGCGGCGTTTTCATAAAGCGCTTAAATTATGAAACATAATACAGAAAGAACACCGAAATAAGGTATAACAGTAAAATTTCAGTGGCATACTGCTTTGAATTTAATCTTTACAGGATTACAGAGGCCGTGTCGTTATAATAAACTGCACTAATTAGAAGCTCTTAGTACGAGAGCGGGCTTTTCACCCGCTTTCGTAAAAGGAGGATGATTATGAGTTTAGCGGTCTTTAACTTCCGTGTGCACGTAGCTTGCCAGCCAACTGTGCTCTAGTAACATAACACATCATTATCATCATCTGCCGATATTAGTCCACAGGCCTTCCCTAATGAGCGCCAAAGCGCCCTGTCTCCAACTTGCCGCATCCAGCTTCTGCCAGCAGTCTTTCGAAGATCGTCATCCAGCGTCCTCTCCGTTTGCCGAGTCGCGTTCTGCACTCAAGAACACGTTTACCCCAACGGTAACGGTGACATAAAAAATACCTATTTTCAATAAATATTTTCAAAAACCGTACATCTATGTTAACGTGGGGACTCTATCTTTATCTTTAACATCAAGAATTCGAAGGAAAGTTTATACCTATATATACAGGGCGCCAGGACAGGTTAGTTCCTAAAAAACTGAAGCTAGATTTCACAGAAAAAAAATTGACTAAACGCTTGTGTTGGCAGTTTATAGAACCCGTCAAACTGTAATTCACACCTTATTTTGACGATACCGATCAATGGACTCAATAGTAAAAAAAAATTCAGGTAACATAGAATCTACCATAAAATAAAGAACATGAAATTTAAATGTATTTAAAATAATTACGTTTTCCTTACAATTAATCTAGAATGAAGTCTTCTTTCAGTCAATTTTTCTATCTACAATTTTTATGATACTTTCCCTCCACTCGGCATGGCGGACGACAGGCAGGTATTTTAATGAGCAATGGGTTAAATTGTTAATTTCCAATCCGATCTTTTCCTGTTGTACAATGTACATGGAATAAACTACGTAAATTGTACGTAACAAGGTATAAAAATATGCGGTTAAGCTTTCTTGGAACACGTTAACATTTTCCGACGTGAGGGTCAAACTATGTCTAAGTAGGTACTCGTTCGCATATATTACCTAGTTCCAAGTGACTTACATTATCTACATTGTTTACCTCTAATAGGTTATCGCGCTGAAGATATCAGCGTAATTACCATAATGTTGTCCAAACTCCGTCCTAACATTGTGTTTGTTGTAAGCTATCTGAACAAACAGGGGGTTGTGGGGTAACTTTAGTTGCTTTTCACTAGGTTTACACGGAGCAACTTTTATGTACGGCTATGCTAAAAATCTAGTACAAATAATTTAGTCTAGACAAGTCTTGGTACAGTAAAAGTATTACAGCTGAGGGATTAGGAATGTAATTTTGTCTCTCTAAACGGCTCGACTGTTTTTAATGTTTTTTTTTTTACTTGTAACTTGATGTTATAAAAAACTGTATTGTGTTGTAATTTGTAATGTAATTTGCTCGGATGGCAGACTTTTAATCGGGGATAAAAATTACTCTTTTCCTGGAAAACAATGAGCTGCTTGATCGAAGCATAAATTATAATTTTAAAAATAAATTTACATGCCACCATTCTGGAATAATGTTGTTTTTATTTAATTACAATCTGAAATAGAAATAAATTAAAAATATACTTGCAATTGAAACAATGGAACTAACTTCAGACGGTTGCAAATAGTCCAAAGGTAGCTGAAACAATAAATATGGGTATACCTCTAGTTATGGGAGTACTTTTACAGACTACACACTATACTACCGTAGATCGCTAGGAGTGAGAAAATGTTTACAATTATATTTTGGTAAAATGCTAGATTAAAATGCTAGTTTATATGTGAAAGTTTGTACGTATAGAAATATATATTCAGTTCAGACAGCTTTCAAAAATCTGGTGTAAATAATCAATGAGTGCTAGTAGAGTAAAAGCGAGCCTACTTACCTCGTGCGAGAGCAACCTTATCTCCCAAGCTTTGCCCTAGGTTGTTTACATTCCGATTGTCGGTCTGTGTGTATAAGTTCTTAACCACTAGTGCCTTCATTGTTTGACGATAACGTTGTATTGTCTCAGCAGATTTACGACTAACGACTGCCCGTGACTTGCTCTTCTTGAAACACTGTTGTGAAACTTGGAACATGGAACTTGCAGCTAGATTTATTATATGATGTTCCACGAAGTAGTAACCACAGTTGCTACAAGTTTAACTATATTCAGCGAAAAAACATAGCTAAAATGTGAGTAAGTTTTTAAAAGGTCAATAACGTGCTTTTACAATTTTAGAAAGCTAAGGACCGTTGTTGGACTAATGATAAACTTCAATTCACGACACAAAGTTAACCCCAAGAGCGGTTGTCGGTTCTTCGCGAAATATGAAAGGCCCATATCCTTCAGAGAAACTCCTGACATAGCTCTTTCCATAGCTCGCTGAGCGACTTTGAACTGGTGGACCAGCCCTACCGTGAGTGCCCACGTCTCGGCTCCGTAGGTCATTACGAGTAGGACGCACTGATTGAAAACATTATAAATGAAAATAATAGAGGAAAACAATAGTTTTACACAATTAAACTCTAAATTAGCGCAAGCAATTAGCAAAACAAATCAAACGCTTGTTCAAATTAAGCAAGCGTTGTTTCTACTAACATCGCATCTCATTATGGTTTCGTCATATTATTTTAGTAAATTCGAGTTGAAATTTCAGCTAAAAATATGTCATCTACATAAACCGCCTTTGGAATATCGCGTCAAAGGGACCTGCGCGTGACAGGCACTCTTTTGGTGTGTCTCGACAATTATACACTGTACGTACAGAGTGTCTTACCTATGTCGTTTAAAGTACGTTTTTGAACGGAAGCTGCATAAAAATTTTACTTTTATGTATCTTGATTTTTATTGAAAAAATAATAAAAAGACTAATTACAGCTAGTATTTACAATTATAATAAACTCATAAAAATCTGGGACGTCACTAGCAGGCCCAGAATGCTGGTAGCATTGCCCAGAATGCTGGCAGCATTGCCACGTTGAATGACAATGCTAATTCGTTGACCGAAATAGAACGCAGCAGTCCAATCACCAGTGGACTTTATGAGACCATTTGTAACTTAAACTTATAGTACTACTTGGAGTATCAGTCATCAAAACTCTGATTACTCACGACTGTGATGATAAAGAATAAGTAATTATTCATTTAATTGTATTGTATGAAAAAACGGAAAATATGAAAAACTAAACTGATTCTAAAATAAGTATGTATATAGTTTTAAGCATATGATTAAAAAAATGTTTAAATTTCAAGACGTTAGTAATTATTAGATACTACAAGTTTAAAAACCTAGGACTCCGATTAAAGTTCCACTTTGTCCATCAGATTGATAAAACAAGCCTTTGCTTTGACGATAATTCCACAAGCGACTTAAAACATGCGTTTGTAAAGAACTTTATAGTCACTAGTTTATGGTCGAATGTCGCGTTGTAGGTTTAGTTGGTTTTGAACCCAAAGATCCGTTGGGATTCAACAGGATTGCGGTGGATCTATGCGGATTAAACTGGTTAAGTTATCCTTTTCTTCCGGCTTCCCCAATCAAAATGGCTTGGATTAGAAAAATTCCCAGTTCCGGGAATAACGGTCGCGAGGGTCTGCATACCGCACATTTGTTTGTGTCATGTTTTAGACTGGTTTTTAGGATTTTGTCAGTTTAATGGTTTTACTTTAGTTTTATATTATTCAAAGCTTTTTCTTAATATTCTTGATAATTTTAAATTTTATTAATCAGTTTAAAACTATTATTTATAATTAATTAAGCCTATTAATAAATTTGAGACTCAGACGCTCTCACGCTATCAGAAAACATTACTTATCATAATTATTTCACGAGTATTCAACGCGATATATACCCATTACATAATATTATAATAAGCTCTTCGTAATAATTTTGATAAGAGACTACATTCAATATTCAAAATTTAAAATTATTTAGTGTTTTGTCGTCTCCAGAAACAAACATTTTGTATGTATTCGTCAGAATTTAATAAATTTATAAAGGTTTTCAATGTTTTTGTTATGTTTGGCTGAAGGTTGTCCATAGGCTATGGTCACGGTTTTTGTTATGTTCTAATGTTTGCCTGAAGGTAGTCCATAGGCTGTTGTCACGGTTTTCTATCAGGTTGGTTGCCTGCCTGTTTGTCACCTTGGTGTTAATAAAAGAAAAATAAGGATTACTCATCGTACCACCAACAACATTTAACCTTCTGCGCTGTATCAAGTAAGGAAACACAAAAAACCGCAGTGTAACTCGTTCATTTTAAAATTAATAGTTTTCATACTAACATCATTTACTAAAATAGTCATAACAAGTTACCTCTTATAAGCTCCTATCTCATGGTAATAAGGTTGAAAACTGTTTATGAACGAAGATTTTATAATTTAATGTAGGTATCTTACGGCCCCAAGCACCTTCTAAATTATTTAATGTAAAAACTTTTTGTGGACTGTCCTTAATTTGACTTGGGATGAGCTATATTCTTCAAATTATAATGAGGTAATGGCCTGAATTACGTTGTTTCACTCAAAATTTAACTTAAACATAACTAATTATTATGAAACTTGTTGATGAAACTGAATTTGATAAATTTCTAGGAGGAGCCTAGGTTGACATTTATCAAATTCAGTTCAGAATCAGTATCATCATGAGTTTACCATACTGAGTAAAATTATACTCTCTGAAGTTTATGGGATCCATCAGAAAGTACCAATTGGAAATAGTTTTTGCGACATATGTCTTAACAGTTTTTCTGCAATAGGTCAGTTGTGGTTTAGCTTCCGACTAACAGCGATTAACTGCCAAACTGCCCTGACATCATGAACAAAACGTGGTTCAAAACCCTCAGCCAAGTAACACCGTTGTCAGGTAAATTATGCATTTAAAAGTAATCAACGCAGGCTACCTTACCTAATTTAGGACGGACCAACCCCATAAAGGATTTAAGGTACAATTTGATTAACTCCAATATTAATCCTGAAAATGCCTTATGTATAAAGGAACAGGAACGAAATGAGCTTGTGAATATGAATGTAGCAAGAAAATAACGAAAATTACGTACAATTAAAGCATTAAAACATATTTTATTATACCTTATATTTACAATTACAGTTGAGCTAACTGCAGACTGTTGCAAACAATCAAGAAGTGCTCAATTGATCCACAATTATCTATACCATTTGGACGGGACCCCAAGACGCGTCGCTTCGACCAGACTCAGCGTTTTTTGATATAAATTATTATTGACCATCGCTACTTATGGCGCTATTTAGTTTACTTACACCAAGCTTTTAAAATAATGAGGTATACCTACTCGAAACGAGTAGGTACTGTACCTACGTCAAAACCATAAATATAATGCAAGCTGAAAAATTGCAGTTCTATGTAATATAACATTTACTTCATACGGGACAGCAAAGCAAAACATAGGGCTGATCAAAATAACATACCTTACATTATACCAACATTTCGCAGAACAAGTTATTTTATTTTTAAAAGACATTCCTTAAAAACTCTACCTTGAGTCGCTACAGGGAAGTATTCCCGTTGAGTTGCTCTAGTGTCTTTATTGGAGAGTTGATATAAAGTAAATATTATGTTGTTTAATACAGAGTTATAAGAAAATCTTTAGAAATTTTAAGAAAAACGATGCAGACAAATGGCGGTATGTGTGAATTTTTGTACGGTCAGCAAGACCACAATGAGTTGATTTTTTGTATGCTGCAAGAGAGCGCTGCCGAGGCATTGTACTTTTTACTTTTAGTACTTATGTGCTATTGAGGGACGCGTGGGACCCCATGACATTTGTATTGTACTACCCTGGGGTTATTTGTCTGCGTGAGATTCATAAGTCCAGCTATGAAAAATAACTGAAATACTATTAACCTTTCAAAACTCCTTAGATCTAAATCCAGCTTGCTCACAAAGCTATTTCCGTACAAAACTACACAAATACCAAACAACACTACACAAAACAGAATAACGACACCGCCTAAGTCACCACTACAAAAGGACATTACCTCCTAAAGAATAAGCATTCAGCTCTATCCTAATGTGACTGTGAAAATATCTTCCAACATTTTTCGCCCTTTAATCTGTAGCGGACATCCGTTGAGAGAGGGATTATACAGCAAAGGTCCGGGTAAAGGTGCTGTTTCTGGTCGGCGACAGATTCACATCAAAAGCTTTAAAGGAGTAAAAACATATATTTTATACATATAATATTTTTGTATGCACCACCGATTTGGTTCAGTGGGCGAAGGTTCGCTGGCGACGCAGGAGTTTGCGGGTTCGATTACCGACTCGTGAGAAATGTTTTGTCTTCGCAGATATTTTTTCCGGGTATTTTGAGTGATGTACATAATTATAAAAGAATAAAGATCTAGGTAGGTAGGTATGTAAAATATTATTATCTTTAAAACTTCTCTAGTACACGTAGTTAATACTAGTTTACTTAGCTCTGCTACTTCGGGGCTAAATTATATTAAGTAAATTGTTTAGAATTTAATTATGAAGGAACCTTCAGAAAACAGTTACAAATCAAACAAAAAGTTATTTACAAGTGACAATGGGAAAGTGAATACATTTTTTAACTGAAGAAAAACACAGAAAAAGGAGAAGTCAGGATTATGTCGTCGTTGATAAAGTGAGAAACCCGGTCTTTTATTCAACTTCGTCTTCGACTTCCAGAATGGCTCTGCGTCTTGTTTTCAAAAGCAACTGTTGACAGAGCGACAAAAAGTTGTAGGTTTTCGTGAGTGACAAACGTCACCTTACAGGTCCGGGAGGGAAGCCCCACGTCGTAAAAGCTTTCGTAGTTTCGGCTTCGAGAAATTTAAATTGTGTTTCGTTTACTTTGACGACTCTATTGCTATTTTTATGTCCAGGAACAAATTGGGCAGTAAATTGTTTTGTACGGTTTACTAAGGAACTTGGTTCGATTAAATGTTTCTTGATATCGGATCCTTTTATTTTCCAAAAGGTTAAGGCGTGGGAAGATCTTAACAAGGTGATGCTGGTAGATATATTAAATGGCGTAGAAAGTCGCGGCTGTGGAAGATTGACGAAGGCAATTTATGGGGGGTAAAGCAATTCGGAGATTTTTTGGCGTATCCATAATGATATTTACAACGATTTACATAAGAATGTTTCTTAGTGAGAAAATAACTCCCCTATCTACTTTTAATCAGACAAGTGATTATCTTTCGTAAGTGAGAAAAATTGTAGGAAATTTTAATGATGTCCAAATTCAAGTAGGAAGCATGCATTATCTTTCGTAAGTGAGAAAAAGTGTAGGAAATTTTAAAGATGTCCAAATTCAAGTAGGAAGCATGAAGTGCGTAGGTGGTCTTTCGGCAACCATAAAATATCTACCGTTGGCAAAAATACCCCACGAACCATCAAAGCGGCTTAAACCTCTTTAACATTAAAAAACAAACAATGAAAACAATCTATTAGCCAATGGCACCGATAAACATCACACACCGGAAGCGGGGAGCGATAAATTTGTGCGCAAGTAAAATAAAACCATCGCTGCCCGTTCCGCTGTCTGCATTTATGATATACATCTTTTTCGGTTTTCTGTGTGGTTTCGAATCCATTTTGAGATGTGACGTCAAAATCATAAGCTATAACTTTCTTTAGAATTTTTATGTACTGTTTGTTTATCTACCATGACTGTGTAATGTACACGTACATTGCATGAACAAAAAGTGTGGCTATTCTAAAGAGATAGTGATGATAAAGGGATGATAGGGTTATAAGAACTTTTGGTAGATGAAGTCCGTAGGTCCGCAAAATAAGACAGTGGACTGGCATAAAAAAGAGGGAGACTGTTATATAATGTTATATGTTATATGATATATATCAGCAAGCCTTGGATATGAGAAGCTTAGTAAGAGTCACTCTAGTGCAACTTATTGCGACAATGGTCTTTTATTAATGAAGTAACCCGACGGTATCAAGTGCTATCTTGCATTTTTTTAAATCGGGTCAAGTTGTGTTGTGTGTGACGTGATGCTGTTTTTTCAAATAAATAAATAAATAAAGTTAATGAATAAATAAATAATGCTGGACTATCCACAAACAATCATCTAACCAAAAAGTAAGAGCTTGTGTTATGGGTACTAGATATAATACAATCTTTTAAATCGATAAATATATTTTTAGTGTAGAGTTTTCGTAAATCAATTTTTTTTATTATTCTTTTTAGCACTAAGTGGGTTGACCGATGTGGCGCGTCGGGGGAAAGCCCGCCTGCAGGAGGTTGCGGGTTCGATTCCTGCCGGGGGTAAATTTGTTTGTACGATCTGCAAACATATTTTGTTCCGGGGTTGTGGGTATTTAATAAAACAATCACTACATAGTATAAAACAAAGTCGCTTTCTCTGTCCCTATGTCTATATATCCCTATGCTCTTTGAATGCTTAAATCTTTAAAACTACGCAACGGATTTTGATGCGGTTTTTTTAAATAGATGGAGTGATTCAAGAGGAAGGTTTATACGTATAAAATAAAACCGTGCCAACCGTAGTATTTTATACGTAATATCTATGATTCGAAAATAATTAAATACTCTCAGATACAAAATCAGACTAGCATTCGTAGTGTGAGGTGTACTGTGAAGCGCAACAGTGCATTACGATATAAGCAAGTAATTGGAAGGCGCAAACTCAACTACCAATAAATAATGTTGCATCATTATCGATATATATATCGAGAAAGACTTATCTTCTTCTTATCTTTAATATCATAAAGTTGTACACGAAAAATGTAGGTTAAAGAATCGACGTTCTTTTTCACTTACGCAATATTACAATAATGACGATATTTTATTTTTTATATTTGTTGCCTTTCTACATATTCCACGCATAGGTACGTAGGTAAACGATCTGCGCCAAAATCTATTATATAGAGTTTAAACTACACTTTTTTGGAAGCAAATATCAAAAATATGACGTTCAGAAGCATTGAGATGCAAATAAGATAAAAAATCCCTACAATTCACAGAATCAACAGTAATTTACCTGTTTGCAACCGTCTGCAGTTAGCTCAATGGTTTCAATTGTAAATACTAGTTGTAATTTTTCTATTCCTTTGCTTGTAATTTTCGTTGTTAATAAAGATGTTTTATTTACCTTAAAATTCCCGGATAATGAGAAAATTATAAAAACTGCGTCACATCCGGCGTACGATTCCGACCGGATATTCACCTTCTCTTTCACACGTTCCGCTCTCTCACTCGCGTTTCCGCTGCCGGTAGATGGCGTTGGGTATAAGGTGTCCCGGGTTGTTTGTGGTTTGATAATGTTTTTTCACTACTTTTGAGTTTTTTATTATAAACTACATGCGCCCCGCGGCTTCGTCCGCATGGAAATTTATTTCTGAAATTTCAAAAATGTGTTGTAAGAGGCATGCAAAAATTTTTTGAAATTTGGTAGAGGTAGTTTCGTAAAAATAAAAATACGTGTATAATTATTAACTTTGCATTTTATTTATACAGAGTTTTGAGTGAATCAAACCAAGGAATAATAATTTTTCATACAAACTTTACCACCCTTTTTAACCCCCTTAATGGTTGAAATTTCTAAATTTTAATATCCTATGTGTTAGTCTAGGTCTTAAGTTATCTACGTACATTTTATTTAAATAACTGAAGTAGTTACGCAGATTACTTATAACAAACATTAACACAGACTTTCCCATTTAGTAAGATAGTAAGATATACACTGGAATTTATGGCGAGCGTTATTTTTTCTCATACATTATGTTTATTTTATGCAGGTGACATAAAATTTAAATCTGGTACCTCTAGAATGCTTGCAACCGTCTACATATAGCTTTTAATATACTTACTTGTTTTATTTGTTTTTATTCCTCAATTGTAACTTTCGTTGTTAATAAAGACTTGTTATCAAAAAATTTATAATATAATTTTATGCGCACAAAAGGCCTTAGTTGCTTAGCTAAAGTCTAAGCCAGCGACGCAGAAGGTTGCGGGTTTGATTACCGCCTCGGGAGGAATGTTTAATTGTACGTACGCCCTGATGATATTGTATCCGGTTTATTCAGTTGTTATCTAATTGATATGACGTAACTTTAAAAGTATAAAATTATATGTGTATCTATAAAGGTATAAGATGTATCTAACATAATTTATTAACTTACTTTTTTTTATATGGCTATGTAGTTTATTTATTAAACAGGATACTTATATACATACACTAGTGGCCCACCTGGACCAGTTTAGTCTAAAATTGTTGATGAAATTGTGAAATATCAATTCGGAAATGATGTAATCTAAATTCTGAACTCTTACGAAATTAGTGAGTTTAATGGAATTTTTGTCCAATCTACATAAATTAGGGGAAGTTGAAAGTTCCATCGCCATATTCCCAGCAGGAAATCAAGCTCTATTGAATTTAAAGCTCTATTAATATTTAGTTTAAAGTTAAAATAAAATAACTGTTATGTTGAAAAAATACTTTTTATTCAACTACAGATATTTGTATGATTAGAGATTTTAGATCTATTATAATATTTACAACAGTAGTTTTGTCAGTCTGTCTGTTACCTTTTTAATGCCAAATCGGCTGAACGAATTCTAATAAAATTTAGCAGGAGAGTAGACGGATTTCTGGGGACGGATATAAGCTACTTGAAAAGCGCGTCCAAAGCCGCATATTAAATAATAAGATTTTTATAACCATTTTATGAAATCCCATTAATTTGTACTTTTAATTCCACATTTCATTTATTTATGAGTAGCGTATGAATAGCTAAAGAAACCCGACAACTTTTACATTTACAAATGATCAAAAACAACAATGTCCTAAGAAAATATCATAATGAAATCTCCATTATTCCTACATTATTCACTGAAAGGCCTTTCTCACCAAAATTAACACTCATTTTCACTACACGAAAACTTTCCCTTGACATCATTACTCATACTGAATTACAACGGGGAAAATAACACGTTTTTTTATCGTAATATGATGAATCTACCTCACGTTCTGCTGCGACACATAAATCAGGGTTCTTGGACTTTTTATTTTTGGAAATAAAGTGGAGGATGCTAGGCGTTACGAGTGTTTTACAAGGTACAGTCAACGACGGAATCCACTGAGGGTCAAGTCGATTTTAGGCGACATATTTATGCTGACGTTACTATGTGCAAATATAAAATAGGTGCGTTATTTTATAAAATGCAAATGGAAATAAAATTTTCTGTCACATAAAATTAAATAGAACCGGCCAAGTTCGAGTTGGACTCGCACACTAAGGGTTCCGTTCCCATAAAACCGAAGCCCCCTTAAATATTTACTTCATTCAGTATTTATTCATGTAATATTTATTGATCTTTTTCTGCAGCTACTTTCAACAGAAATACATCATCCGCGAAAATTTCAAATCTCTATTATGGTTCGATACAGCTTGACGGATAGTGGAGTTTTAGTAATAGGTTCCCGTTTTACCCTTTCGGCACGGAACCCTAGAAATCGTAACGAACCCTCGTGCACAGAGTTCGATGGAAATCAGAACGTGCACGTTTATGACCGCACTTCTGTATTCCAATTTAACCCACTTAAATACATAATTAATTCAAAAAAAATCAACAATTCTTCGATTAGCTTATTTACTGAATAATCTTGATACTTCCAATAATAGTTGGTACAGATATTTCAATTTTTTCAAAACCGGACGATTGCAATCTGTCTGTATGGTATGTTAAGTACTTACATAGTACATTTTCTTTTCAAACCTTTGCACGAACCCCATCTTCCATGTTTCTTACATGCACTAACAATGTAACCGCAAGGTCCTCGTCTCACAATGAACCGTTGCTGTCTCACAATGAACGGTTGCTGCCTCACCCCGGGCTTCTCATTCTACCTCCACCATTCAGCCACATGAACCGTACAAAGAAATCCTCAGGAAGCTATTTCAGAGATGTTTGTTCAAGCTGTATTTTGGTTGCAGTATTTTGTTGGAGATGAAAGCTGCCTTTTCACAGATGCAAGGAGATACAATCATGGTTTATGATTTTATCTACGGTGGAATGGAGTTCTAATGTTGGCATTTTACCAAATATCATAGAGTAACATTGCTCTGAAATATGTTTAAACATAGAGCGTGAAAAGCATTTCTTGTTTTGAATTTGTGTGGACTGTCCGGAATTATTTATTTATTTATTTACTTTTTATTATTTATTTGGTTTTTGGTTTTGAAAGTGGCTGAAAATTACAGATTTATGTTTTTAATTTCTATGAGTTTTTGATAAAAAAAGGCAAAAGTAAAAGCTTTTTCGACCTATCTTAAATTCAAATGAACAACAGCCTGCTGTCTACAAAATAAATTAAGTACTATTTTTAGAGATTTAAGACATATCTAGAGGTAGTAAAAAGCCATTAATTTTTTGACAATGTACGATATAATACTAAAATACCAGATCTAATATTCCTACCTCCGAATTCCTTCAGTGCTAAATAATGTTTGTTTGTGTGTAGTGCATTTCCCGTTTTCTTGTTTGAGTAGTTTTAGCTGAGTAAATTCAGGATGCATACTCGTAGGTACGTGGAGCTGCAGGCAAAGTGAGCTGTGTTTGTCAGTGTTGTAGGCTGCTTTCATTTTGTAAACAGTGTGTAGGTAATTTATCTTATTTTTCCTGAGCTAGCAAAGGTGGATAAAACTTTGCTTTAAGAATTTACCTTACTTTGCAATTTATTATTATTTATTTTGACGATGTGTAGATAAGTTCCTGTTTAGATCAGTAATCAGAAAATATGCGCAAAATTTACTAATAATAAAATTAGTAGCAAAAAACAACGGTGGAATAAGTCGTCTTTGATCGCTTTATCATACCAAAAATATAATATTCCCAAATTTTTTTTGTTAAAAAAGTTATTTGGTCACAAATTGTATGGAATTTATATTGCAATATAAATGGCGTTGAACGGGTTCTGATTGGGCCTTTGGTCAGCGATACAGCTTTAATAATGAATGCGCTGACCCCTGCCGATCGAGTTATAACTGGGTTTTTGATATAAGGGTTCAATAAATACGTATTATTAGTAAGTAAAAAGGATAGGTAATATCATAATAGTAATAGAAATATTACTTTTGAAGTGTTATTTATTTTCTTTGACTGGGTTATGAATTCTTAGTTAGGTATGAATACCATGGAAATCGATGGATGGAGGCTCAGTATGGCCATTAATAGTGTATTCGTTTAGGGAGGCCTCTAGATGTTCAGTAGTGGAGGTATAATATGAGCTGATGAGGGCCAGTACATAATCTACTTCGTTTAAATAACAAGTACATATCATAAAGATGAAATTTCATCCCATTGATCCACTTTGATGCAGTTTTCTAGTAAGTTAAAATACCACGCATGCCAACAAAAAAATAACTGAACCATTGTTAAAATAAAGCAAATTATTGGCAAAATGGCTTTGACGATACCCAAAAAGCTAATCCTGGCATTTCAAACACAAAATGTCATTTTAAAATACTATCAGAAACATAAAAGGGCCTTCCAATAAATTCTTGGCAACAAATTAAATTTACAATTACGCTCGTCTGATGGAGGTACAGGGTGAACTAGGTAACGTCCCTTAGGTTGGACCTCCAGAGGTCAGCCCACAATTGGGGATCGATACTGTATACCTTAATTTATGAAGCAGTGAGGAGATTTAGCAGTAGGCAAAGTTTGTGATACGAAAACATGGGTAACAATTTACCTGCTACATAGCGATGAATAAATTTGTCTGTTGAATTTATCTGAATCTCTGACATTCATACTTCCATACTAATATTATAATTCCGAAAGTAGGTATAAGAAAGTTATGCTGGCTCTCTGTGTGTTTATTTTTCAGCTACCTTTTAACGCCTAAATGGCTCAACTGATCCTAATGAAGTTTGGCGGTATCCCAGGGAAGGATAGTTTGAAAGATAGTTTCTTAAAAGGCGGGAAGGCGCGGGCCTCTTCAATCGACTTCAGAAGGAAGAGGTTTTCAATTTAGCGTATTTTTTGTTAAACTTTATTTACCCAAAGGCAAAATAATAAGGGTTTTTTTCCATTATCACCACGCTTGCGGATGGCATGCTGATCGCAGTAGGGTGTTAAAAATACACTTATCACACCGCTTTACAAATGCGGAATTTAAAGAGAAAACGATTTGGATCGTTAGATGTTTGTTACCTCAACAAAGAAAAATATTGAACAGATTGAAATTGTAAATGGATTTAGTTTTAGACCTAAATTAACACTATGCTACATACATGGGTACCTTTAAGATCGCAAATACGGGTGCGTGGCCACAGATAGAATCATAAAATCATAAAATAATTAATAATAAATGCTGGACAATCCACACAGCTATATCTAGACCCTGGCTAAGCAGAGTTCGTGTTTTGGGTACTAGACAACTGATATATTGAATTAATTAATAACACTATACTAATACATATTAAATTTTTATTATACTTGAAAAATATCAAAACGTATATTTGGCAGATATTACAAACATTTCTCCCAACGAGCAAAAAGTAGTCAATATGTAAAAAAATATACAAAGTTGTTCTACTGTTATTCCTCTACAAAGCCAAAACACCGTCGTGTAGAGCCTGATTGATAACCGTAGGGTTAAGTTTAGATCGTAAATTAACAGATCCGCCGATTGAAGGATCGCTCGCTTTGTTGCACCCAACAGTTCCACGTTTATCGAGGTTTGGGCTCTCATCAGTGTTTGAGGGAAGGAGCTTTACCTAGAGCTTTTGTTAGGTCTTGAGGAGGAGAGGATGACGATTTAGATGGTTAAGAATGATATTAAACATTTAACGGATAAGATTGATTTATAACTTCAATGATCACGTTTATAAAGCTAAAACTAGAAAGAGGCATGTTGTTTTGATAAATAAATAAATTAAAAATATTGGACAATCCACGCAGTATCATCTAGCCCCAAGCTAAGCAGAGCTTGTGTTATGAGTACATAACACAATATAGATAACTGATTATACTTAATACAATACATTACAAAGCGAGCTATTTTTTATACATAGAAAACGCCCAGAACCCCTGAATGAATATTTGAGATCGAACATTTGTTCCAACGCGGGAATTGAACCCGCAACCTCCTGCGTCGCAGTCAGACCATCGCCGTCCGCGCAGATCGGTCGTTAAATACATAATGATAAACACATCATTACTGTCTGAGCGCTGTGGTGTGTCGTTGTGTGTGGTGTGTAATGTCGCTGTAATAATGTGTCGCTAAACATAGGTTAGTATATATTAGGTATAGTACCGATTATGTGACGCGATTCACACTTCTCAACACAATACTTGATGTATTGATGTAACTTTATATGTCTACATTCGCGTGAAAGTGACAGGATTGGGTTCTAAAATCAAAACAACTTTTATGCTTTGTTTTTTTGAAATGAAATGAAATGATGGTATTTATTTGCTTAAATATAGGTTAACAAATGATGTTCTTAAATTAGAGTATCACTATATTTGACTTGTTAGTCGTGCAAAATTTTAATGTTATCTACATTGTTGTTTAACAGAAAATTATCTAATTATCTAGTCTATAAAAAGTAAATCAAATTTTAGTATGAAAAAAAAACATTCAATATTACAAACATGCATAAAAAACTCAGATAAAAAAAAAACTGCTTATGTCAATATAGAAGATAGAATAATTAGATAAAACTAAATTTAGAACTGATTCTTGCATGTCAATATTAGGTGTATTTAAATTTCAAATAGTCATTTATATTATAGAAACAATTATCACACAGCCAATTATATAATTTACGATAGAATTCATTATCTGTCAGTTCTCTGATGTCAGGAGGAAGTTTGTTATAAATCTGTATGGCCATTGCGTAACAGTTCTTTTTACAAAGTTCTAATCTAAATTGAGGTACCTTTAGTGGTTTTTGCACGATTTTTCTTCTGAACTTAGACTGTTCATCTCTTTCAAACAATGATGTGTTATTTCTGACAAATTTTAGCATCTCGAAGATATAGAGTGATGGAAAAGTTAACAATTTATGCTTCACAAATAAAGGTCTACAAGAGTCTCTCCGCTTAATGCCAAATATGGCCCGAATACACTTTTTTTGTACAATGAAAGCTCTCTGTGCATCTGTTGAATTTCCCCATATTATAACGCCATATCTTAAAACGGAACACACATGGCTATGGTAAACAGTAATTGCGGTTTCAATATTGGAAAGATCCTTTATTCTTCTGAATGCAAATATAAATTTATTAATTTTCTTACACACATTATCAATTTGTTTTTTCCAATTTAAATATCTATCAATGGTAATTCCTAAAAATTTAATGTCAAATACTTCATCGATGTCATTATTGTTATAATTAATGTAAATTTTATCCTTTATATTATTGTTATATGTCGTTTTTTGTAGTGGAATGGAAGATGCTAAAACGAGTTTATCATTTTCCTGCCAAAGGAGGTGAAAAAGTTAGGTGAAATTTTGCTTTGCGTGCAATGCACGCACATCTCTGCATTTACAAAAATGTAGACAAAAATGTAAATGCCTACTAATCTTATTTTGATAGATTTTGACAAATACCAAAATAACCAATAAACATTAATCGACCATAACTTTTTATTACCCATACATGAAACTTTACTGCCAGTCTGAACTGATAGATTTACAAATTCCGCATAAAATATTCGGTCTAATCCAATCCCGCTGAGCTAGCAAGATCGTGAGGCAACACGATCGTGAGGCACCACGGTCGTGACTAGTGTGCAAAACTTTGATTCAATACACTGGTAATCATTTATTCAATGTGGATGTATTATAAGTTCTTAGCGAGTTCGAGAAAGTTCTACGTTTGCAAAACTGTACGAGATAAAGTTTTCTGGGGACTTACCGTAGGGTTAAACTGGTTACAAATAAAATTCTTCTTGCTTCTTCTTACTTCACATTCAAAAGATTGAAGTGATCAAAAATCAAAGTGAGCACTTTACATATTTCATAATTTTAATTATTTATAACATTTATTTTATGACGTGTCCAGTCCAAGAGTCCTGTGCATTCGAAACAAAATTTATTTGCCTTAGACCTTTAAGAAAATAAATTTGATTTAAGCATGACAGACCTTCCTTTTGACTACAAACTTACCTGACTTTATTTGAGTAATTAGAGGTGATAATAAGGCCATGATGATTGTTTTTTAAACTTACGCGATCAGAACACATTACTATAAATATTTATGTACGGGTATTTATCGCGTTTATTTACCTATTTTTCCCGACGTTTCGACAGGTTTACACACTGTCGTGGTCACGGGATGACTGGAAAAATAGGTAAATAAACGCGATAAATACCCGTACATAAATATTTATAATAACATGATGATTGTGTCATGAAAGACAAAAATATACTTTTTACCATTGTCTTGAAGATACCTAACACATTTTATCAGATGTGAGTTATTTTGTGTTAATACGGTGTTAAACGTGGTTTTTAATGTTTTATTTTTACCGTGTGAAGCTTAAGGTAAGGCCCTGTACGAGATAAAGTTTTCTTAAGTCTGGTTTTGAATTTCTGAGGGTTGTTGAACATTCGCAAGTTACGGCTCGGAGTTACTTCTTAGGTATCATTTGAGTTTGTGTTTACATTTTTGGTAATATTGGGAAAGTTATGAGAAACACAGTAATGAATTTTAATGTACGAGTATTCTTTGACTGATTTCTGTCCGCAAATGTGCATGCCGATTTTTCTTCACGCAAGTTTTACTATGGGTGTATCAGTTTTACTGTGGGTGGTTCTATAGACTGAAAAACTGAATGTTAATTAAAGCAAAAAAGTTAATCAAACTAATTTCAATTACCAACTTTAAAACCACAACTTAAATCTAAGTTTAGTCAAGTTTCTGAACCTCAGCAAAGATAACTGCGTTCACGGGTGGATAGTTGCCTATTGAAGTAAAGTTAGCTTGTTAGTTATCAAAATTGACCCCAGATTGCCTTTGAAGATTTATTTTAAGGTCATTAATATTAATTTACAAAGTTTAATGAATGTTTGCCCCGAGCAACTAAGATTCGATTCAATTCCAACTAATAAATCACTACATAGTATAAAACAAAGTTGCTTTCTCTGTCCCTATGTCCCTATGTATGCTTAAGTCCTAAGTACGCAACGGATTTTGATGCGGTTTTTTTAATAGATAGAGTAACACTAGAGGAAGGTTTATACGTATAATAAAACCATGCGAAGCCAGGGCTGGTCGCTAGTGTAATAAAAATAATACAAAAAAATATATATTATTGAACACGTGTCCAGGATTTAAAAAAACTCCTGAAAATGGGTAAATCAGGTTATTAAAATTTTAGATTCGTTGTTAGCTCCGAATTGAAATGACTGTAACTTTTTAGTGTATTATGGTTGTGATCTGATCTTCAGTGTGAACTGATTATAACCGTAAATTAAATAACGTGTTTCAGGAATTTTCAAAAACTGCTTAAAAATATTGGAATTCTATTTTGAGTTTTTAGTAACTTTTGACGCATAAATGAAAAAAATAAAAACTTGCCTGTTGCAAAAAGTCTAAAATAAGCTTAACTGATCTATGTATATAGATCAATAACAATCGAAAGCGTCTCCAAGACGCGCTGGCTGTATATTCGTAAGTTATATTTTTTTAAAGTAGGTATCTAAATTTTATTTGGTTTAACCTTTTTCCATTGAATAAGGTGTGTAAAGTAAAATGTCCAACAACGTAAAAAACCGCAACTCTAACCAGCAAGCACTACCTTTTAAATTACTTTTTCAACGGCTTTGGATCAGATTGAAGTTGACAGGCCCATTATGAGGTTCTGCTCCAGGACCCGACTTTGAGGCAGTGAATCTATTAAATTCGAAGATTTTCTGAGTTGCTCAAAAATGACTTGTGTGGCGTAGCGCCCGAAGGTCCGCCTGCCAAACACCTTGGTCATCACGGATTGTCGTGTACTAGGAAATACAAAAATATCTGAGCATCTGATCGATGCGACGCGTGACCAGAGCTGGTGAGTATCTTGCGCAGCGCATGACAAATCAATAAAAACTTGGTAGGTGAAACTTCGAGCCGTAGCTGGTTTGTAATATTATTAGTAAATACAAACCCAATAATTAAATTTTGTCTAACTTAGGCTGTGTCCCCAGTAGGCAAACAGTGAGCGGCCGACTGAGTTTGCGGCATATCAGTTCAGTTCCATATATTTTAAATTGACTGTTCACAGTTTGCTAGTTTGCGTTCACTGTACGCAGTTTGCACGCAGTTTGCACTCAAACTGATCTGAGTTTGTAGCTGTTCGCCACAAATTTGCAGCTCACTCAGTCGGCCGCTTACTGTTTGGCTACTGGGGACACAACCTTAGACCTAGCGCGCACTGGTGACTTTTGTCAGCGTGACTGTTTTGTCACTCTTATCAAATGTATGGAGATGTGTGAAATATCACCCAGTTGTCACGTCGTAACACGCGCGCATCTCCATAAATATCTACGGACTTGTTAAGAGAGACAAAACAGTCACGCTGACAAAAGTCACCAGTGCGCGCTAGCTCTTAGTCTAAGAATTTAGTAACTCGCTGAATCTTTGTAATGCGAAAATAAACAATATTGTATTAATTAATATTATTGTGGTAACCCGGTGACAGTCATAATGTATTTGAAGCTTATCGTACTGTCCCAGAGTCGGAGCCTAGGTTTCTGCATTATTTGAGACGTCACACTGAGCTCGCTCGCCGTTTTATAACGCTGACGGGCACACCGAGGGTTACCATTTTTCAGTTTGATGGTAAGTTTTGAAGGGCTGCTCTTTACAGTGACGCTTTTCTTGTTAAAGGGCTAGTAATTATCGGCAGTTGAAGTACATTAAAGGTATTGACTGAGAGAGAAATATATTATTTACTTTCCAAACGTAGCTATCGCAGTTTGAACAATTAACCTTTATGCTTGGAATGCGAATAAATTTATACTTAAAAAAAACAGCAACATACATAGAAACAAGGTTCGTAATAAAACTTACCTAATAATCGTATTACCTCATAGTCATAGGTACTGTGTAGTAGTAAACACCGGTAGTAAATACAATTGTTTCTAAGGGGTTTCTTTTTACTTTTTCTAGAATTTTAATTAGGTTTAGATATTAATAGGGTCTATGGGTTATCTAGTTACGAAACTTAATAACGTAGTAAACGTAAAATATATATCTATTACAAGACAAAATAAGTATCGTTTTTACAATCCTATTAGAAAAGTTCGCCCGTCTAGCCTTCGGAATCTCACTCATTTGTCCATGTATAAGACAATGGCAATAAAACTGAAGTTATGGCACTAATATCGCGAAACTAATTCCACAATGCCAAACTGGCTAATAAAAGCGGGTAGTAAATGTTTGTAATTTCAGAATAACTGAAGAATTTAAGATCAGCTGATTCACTATAATGCTTTAAGGACGATTTTTTCAAGTCAAAATAAAAACAGATACAAACAAACATGATAGAGCGCCATTTATGCATGCATAATTTGTAGTATAATATACTAGTATAACGCACTTTGACAAAGTAGCTTTACTTAAAAGTCATCTACGTATGTGACGTTAAGCATAATAAATATATAAATATTAATAAATACATGAATGAATAAAAACTGGGGCCTCAATGATTCTGGGGTTCTAAACCATTGACGATGACTGTGAGGTAATCACATTACGCTTCTTATTTATCATCTGTTTATTTGTCTGTGTATGTTTTCTATTGTTGTTTTGTTGTGTTTTGAAATGTGTTATTTATGGACTGTGTGTTGTGTGACTGTGTACCTACTAAGTCTCAAATAATTATACTATTTTCTATTACTTAAAGCACTGTCATCATCAATGGTAGAGAGCGCCAGAATCCTTGAGACTTAATTTAATCAGATCTCCAAGACCTGCCTACCGGCCAAAAGTTTGGGACCACTTGTAATTTTTTTTGACACCATTATATTTCAAACGTAAACATGATTAAGAGGTAATCTGAATACTTGAGTATTTTATTGTTATAAAAGCATTTCAAGTCGTTCTTGTTGTATATTTTTACGTTATCATCCTAAAAGGTCTATTGATTTAAACATCAAAAAGATCCGCGCAAGGACCAGTCGGTGGAGTCATTGTAATATTTTTTATTACATGGATTTTGTGTGCAATTTTTTACGAGTTTGTGTCAAATCCACGAAAAAAGCATAAGTTACATAAATGCAGTGAGCTAGCTGTCCCTGCCCATCCGAATGAATATCTCAATGCAATAGATAAATAACAAGTTTTGCGAGAACGCCCGGGGGATAAACAACGTGTGAAATGTTTATGCTGGATTTCTTATTACTATTCCAGTTGAGGATCGCAATTTCAGTGGTGAAGCAATGTTCCAATGAAAGTTTATTTTATTGTGCAAGTTTCGCATAAGGACTTTAGTAGAATAACACGATGATATAGCTTGGGAAAAAGTAATCCAAACAGTTGGCTATCAAACTAGATTTAAGAAACATCTAGCCCCAAGCTAAGCAGAGCTGGTGTTTTGGGCACTTGATGACTGATAAACTTAATACAATACATTATACTAAAAAAAAAATTATACATAAAAAACACCCAGAACCCCGGATATTTTTGTTTATCAAACAACTTACAAGGTTAAGTCACTTAATTCTTGACAGTATCTTACAGATATAAGTTACATTATAGAGTGAACACTAGGTAAGTAGGTTTATTTCGCTGGCAATTGACAGCAAAAACGGCATACCCCCATAAAAGAAAAGCTGTACCTTTTAGAGAGCTGCCAGAGTTGTCTGCCACTGCTTGCCGTATCTGAGAGGTTTAATATAGTAACACGACGTCGCTGCTGGTGGTTTGATTCATGTTTACCCTATGCGAGTCCACAGCTGGACAAAGGCCTCCCCTAATGAGCACCATAGCACTCTACCAACATCTTGGTAGAGCTATGGGTTGGTTGAGCCGTATCTAGCCCTTGCCAGAAATATTTCGTAGGTCTTCATCCACTTGTCTGGAAGGGATACTACACTGCGTTTGCTGAGTTGCGGTCTGAAAGAAGAAAGAAAAGAAAGAAAATATTTTTATTAGTTCACCAACATCAAAAAACGGTAAGTACTTCATTCACTTCGGACGCCTAAAGAGCAACACTGTTCAATAACTCGTGAACTTAGAAAATAAAATTACTGTGGCTAAAGTTATCGAAAGAGTCGGAGTTTTCGTGCACAATAAGGGTTAACCTGGAACATTTTGTGATTAAAAATTCTCGGCTAATACTAGTGTTAAATTCAGTGTAATTAAACTCTAACATCGATTACTGTGTTAGTAAACCCACCCGCAAGTCCAGAACAAAAAGAAACCGAACATTCGCTCGATACGCGTAAGCGACACAATATGTATACACGGCGCTTACGACGTTCTCCTCGCGAGGTTTGCTGCAATACTTTGTCTACAGCGCTAGGCCTTTATTAATGTGCTGAACTATCAGCTCTGGGTAAAAGTACTTTGTTGCTGTGCAAAATAAAGTGTGCTGGCTGCACGAAACCCGCGAAGGAAGTAAACTCGATTAAATGCGCGAATTCGTCGTGCGGTAGATGTTACTGCTCTGCGTGTATTAACATCACCTCAATAGCGATGGAGCGGAAAAAGAACTGGAAGTGCTCGGAGTGTTCGGCGTCGGTTAAAAAAGGAGGCGACAACTCACTTAATCCCGCAAGCCCTGGTTTCACACAGAACGTAACGCTTCGCAAGAAATCTGAGGAGATTACGCCAAGCGACCAGACTGGATCTGACGTAAAGGATTTGACCCTTGAATTGCGAAACCTAACTAAGCAGTTTGCATCACTCAGTTCAAAATTGGAAGAAGTAACGGAGTCTCTCTCTAACTGCCACGTCCGTATGGACCAGATCGTTGACTCGCCTCAGGCTACCGACGCTCGTGTAAAGCGACTGGAGCAACGAGAGCAGAGAGATTCCCCACGACGGAATTGTATAGAGAGAGTGGTGTGTTGAATGTTCGTCAGCTATTCATTTCCAGAATCTCAGTCTCCGTTCACCACTCCATTTTAAAATCCACTTCTGATAATAATTTACGTCTTTTAGGTAGTAGAAGAGTATATAAAATACCCGGTCCATCAGTTAAAACTAGCTTCGCGCAACGATTTGGAGATAGCTTAAAGACTTTTATATATAACATCGTTGCGAAGCATTGTGATATTAAATGTAAATCACTCTTTGAAGCCAAACGCTCTATAAACAAATGGTTACTAACCCTCTCGTACGATTCAACTGAAAACTTACTTCGAGTACTACGTTGAAGGTGGCTTTTACTTTTACTATTTCATGTTTGTTGTTATTATATTGTAATTTATCCGTTTTTGTTTATTTGTAAAACATTTATAGACAGGCTTATTATTGTATTTTGTACTCTACATTTTACTTTTAGAAACTTACTTGATTTTTATTTTTATCTTATCGTGCATGCAGTTTTACAATTAATAATATGTATTTTCTTATCTAGTTTTACACTTTGTTTTGTAGTTCTGTATTAATTTTACTGTTATCTGTTTTCTTAAAATACATAAGGAAGTAGTCCGAAACTTCATACTCGTTAATTCAAATAACTGGTCTCCGCGATACAGGCTTTGCCTAGTGCGGCGACCGCAGGTAAACTGGACATGAATTGTGTTTTTAAGAATAAATATTTTTTCATTTTTTTTTTCACTTAACTAAGCTAAAAACATGTGATGCTAGCAAACCAATAGGTCCTGTCTCAGCATAATGTTGCTTCACATTTAGTTGAGCAACGCTGGTTTTCTGACAGGACCTTTGGCGCGTGTTAGCACGGGCAACAGACAGATAATACCTTACCTACTTAGATAACTAAATACAATATAATAGTAAATGGACGGTCTCCACTTAAGCACACATTTAGCAGTTAGTTATCAGTTTTATGGGAGATATAATTGACCCTACTGCCACTTTAGCTTGCTAATTCTTGGTGGAATGTCTTTAACATTAGTCATCCAACTATATACATATTATATCTTTCAGAAAACACCAGCAAAGCAAGTGCGAAAGCTTCCAAAGCAGAGCACAACAAATCAGAAAATCACTGAAAGCTTTTATTAGTTAAACAATTTCACAGCAACCAATTAAATCAACCCAAGACGCTTCCGATAATAGCATTTGCTAGATTGTAAATTCCCTACATTCTCCGCAGTAATGAAGAAAGACTCAGTGCCAAATGGAATAGTCTTGTAGACTACACTTTTCCACAATCGTCTGGAATTGGCCTAGATGTGGTTCGGTACCTACTCGAACCTGGTAAATTAATTCGATTTAGTTGAGTTTGTTGGTTGAAACAATTTCTCGCGGTATCATAAGCTTTTTCTATTTTATATGAATCAGCTTTAATTTCGAGTGCAAAAGACTTTACACTTAAAATCAGATCATTTACAAAATTTATATACTGGGAAAATTGAGGCGGTTTAGTACGAGTACAAAATTTTATTTCGTTATTTTTTTAACCTACTACTAATAGGAGAAGGCTATTTATTTTTATTGTTTTAATACTCAGGTACTTACTAGATGAAGTATGATATTCAGGTACTAAGTAACAAAGTAATTATTTCCTAAAAAGGCGTACAAAATAAAGGTTAGGGTACATCTTGTCTGAATAAAAAGTCGACTTTGGTCGAGAATACGCCATCTCGGTGTCTATGTATTGCCAAGTAAGCTATCATTGTCATATGTCAATCACTCTGTCATGCGAGCCACCAAGGCGGGAATACGGGGGTAGAGAAAGGAAGCGAACTGGCTGGTACGCTTAGGCTTGAAGGCTGTATATTATACAGCGTCTCGACAATCCACCTATTCTTCAAGCATTCTATTGATCTCCAACATGCACTTTAGATATTATCTAAAGTGCATGTTGGAGATCAATAGAATATAGAAAATATTACAAATTAACGTTATAAACAGGTGGAAAGTCCCCTACAGTACTTATACCACCAGTACACCTGTTTATAACGTTAAGTTTTTATAATGTAGGTACCTGATAATTATAAGTAATTTCACAGTTGTAATATTGTGTTTTGAAGATAAATTTAGTACTTACGTAAGTTAGTTAATTATGATTAGGTACATTATAATTAAGTCAATAATATGTCCACGAGAGGTACTGCTGACAAACTGTTGTACAGTTTGGCGGCAACTTTACATAGTTACATACATGTAAATGTACTTTAACTTGAAAAAATAACCTTAGGTTTGTAGGTAAAAATATTAATAGCTGTTGAATAACCGTATTTTTATCATGGTTAATGAAACAAAATAAATATCCTAAGAAAGAATATAAGCACTCAGCGATTTCCAGTTCGTACCGTTAGAGCAAACCAAATCACAAAAGTGCTGACCAACGCCCGTCGTGCAAAAACCAAAGCAAAGTACAGTCAGCAATCGCAGGCAATGTACAGTCAGCACAAGCACAGCCCCGTCTCCATTTGTCTACGGTGACCTCACCTACAAAAAGCTCCTGCGGGGTCATTAGGAACTTTTTCCAGCAGAGTTTGTAGCGACAATGACGGATTATAGCAGTAAGGAAGTTTCTCGATTCTTTTTATTGGACTTCTGTGTTTCTAGTGGTGGGGTAAGAAGTGTCTAGAGCTTACGCTCTATCTGGTGTTTGATTATTTTACTTTGACGTTCTTGTGTTTGATTTTTTGCTTTATAAAACTTTTAATTCTTTTGAACCTATTGGGATTTTTATCAGTGATAGTATAATGTACGAAATATTATCTTATTGTATAACTAGTATCAGCCGTCGGCTTCGAAAGCGTTTTTCTATGAAAGAGTTTAAGGTTTTTTATATCCCATGAGAAGTGATTTACGGAATGAAAATTTGCCTATGGTCTAGAAGTATGTGTATCCAAATTTCAGTTTTCAGTTTTATCCGTTCAAAAGTTATTGCGGGAACGATAACAAACATCCAAATATCTGTATAAACTTTCGCTTTTATAATATTAATAAGGATTAATAAAATAAAAAGAGCTTTATTTCTACATAACATAAAATTTGCAAGAGATTTATATTTAATTTTATTTATATATAAAAAACAGAAAGCATTAGTTAGGATATATATATATTTTAATATCTAAGCATATATTAGCATTAGCACGTGACCGCGCTTGAGTTAAGACTAAGGAAACCATAAAGTACATCTAAAATATAACAAACGGTATCTAAAATTCCATTTCCTACATTTTGGTCAATAATAATAAGCAAAAAACAATACATTCCACCCCAGCCCTGGCTCCTTACGTGTACGGTTATCGAGAGCCGTGATGTGGTTAATGCACGTTCGATAATGGCGAATAAATTAGGCTTATTTTTCCGGAAACTTTTGAGGTTCTTATGAGAAAGCTGTGGCTTTATGGCAAGTTATAAAGGAAGAGAAGGCTTGTGGTGAAAGGTTTTTGAAAGATAATCGGTATTCGGCATTGACTTGGTAATATAAAATCATTTCTAGGTCAAATTACTAACATTAGAAGTCGATATAGGAAATTGATGGAAAATTAACGATAAATTGTCTTCAGGATGCGATTTCGTCACACAGCAGAAGGGAAATAGTTTTCAACAGTTTTTGATGCCATTTTCCTAGGATACTTTTTTAACCTCCCAAGACTCGTGAACCGTTAAATAAATCAAGCAAATTAATATACATTCAGTGGGCTCATTAGTGTACACGACATTAAATGGGTAAAATGTTAAATCTTACCTCTTTTTTTTTCATAGGAATTCCTTTTACTTTGATCATCTAAGCGATATGTAATTTTATCTCTATAATACCATAAATAAAAATCGCTATGCTGTAGGAGCTACTTTAAATTAGTTCAATTAACATACTTCACCTATGTTCTCACAAATTTCTGTCATTTGATGAAAGTTTTCCGGGACATATATTGAAGCGCAGAACGTACAATAAGCCAAGTGCGCCGCCGTGTTCGCGCACACCTTGGAAGACATTAGCCTGACGAGGGCTCTTGTTGGCTACTTCTCTACTTCATTACTCGCTACTTGCTATCATATGACGCTTTGAATTAATAAATAATGCTGGGAAAAGCGCATGATTTTCATATTTTATTAATGTGTCTTCGGAAATAAAAATCTTTAGAACTCGAAATTAATTTAAATCAAATTAATTAATACTAGCGGTAAGTAAATCTTGTTTGAAGGATACGCGATACATGTTACTCAATATTATGTGTACCGATGCTAAAAGATACTTCTTTAATTAAAAAAAGCTGTGACTAGCAGCTATTTAGATTCTGTATAGAGTGACATATCACGAGTGAACAGTCACATGAACAAAATGCAAATAAAAGTGGAATCATTGAGTTCGAAACAATAATTCGTTATTTCGAGAGTCTTCCACAGATATTGAAATGATGTATGAATATGCGCATTTTTACCAGCAACTGTGTTTGTGACTATTGAGTACCAAGTACTCGATATTAATAAACGACGGGAAATAAAAAATATGATGGTCACAAAAATGAATCACAGTTATTGAAGTAACTAATAAGCATAGCGGAAAGCAGCGTTGTGCATTGAATTCAAAAGTTATCATTTAGAATTCGATCTACGTAAGCAAAGTGCCTACGTTTTTTCTGTTGAAAATTTTTGATTGACAATATCTACCAAAATATAGACTTCTCTTAAAACCTTCCAGTGACAAAATCGACTTAGAACCAGATTATATTTTATTTCATTTACCACCGATTCATCACGAAGAAAGATTTGATAGTTTGTGGCCAGTGATGATATCCGTCACTGAAAGGTTTTTAGGAAATAGCCTGCTCCAACACTTCGTTTTCCCCCGTGATAATACTACTTGATACCACCGTCATATAAGAAGTAATAAAAGCATTATTATGCTAAATAAAAAGAAAATTTTCTAATAAAAGATTATTTTTTCGTAGAAGAAAAAATTCTTAAAATGAATGGAATGTGAAGGCAACTCATCAGCAACAAGGCCAACAGAGGCGAAAGCAAACACAAAAGTAACTAGAGCTCAAATATTTCACCAGCTAATAGATGGTTATTTAACATGCCGCCGGCGCTGCTTCGGTATTATGTGAGATTGCGTCTCACGTGACTTACGCGATAATATCAGGATTTTGAAAAATTATAAAAAAAACGGTTGTTTTGTACTTTTTGAAAAATAATTACAGTTTAAGAGACCCTTATTGACATTTCCGAAAACTGTATATTAATAGTGCGTTTTGATTGATTTGATTTTTAGTCGTCTCTCAACAAAATATGATGATCCAAATCAAATTTTGAAGTAGGTACCTAATTTTAATTGAACATTACAAAGTTGTGTTGTGTTGATCTAGGTTTAGAGAACTTTACTTCCAATGAAAACATACGTACACTTAAAATGAGATAAATCTGAACCGTAAATTTGTACCATATCGAGATGTTATAATATTTTTCACGAATATATAAAACGTTTATTTACCTCCTTTTCTGGGTTTCAACAGGTTTACACAATGACAGTGTCATAGTGTGTCATAGTTCCAAGACGTGTCATGACACTCATGACTCATGAGTTACGGAAATATTTTGTCAAAATTATTATTTAGGCACCTCCTCGGTGAAAAGAATAATCCGTGCTTCTATCTGCAAAAGAGTCGACTTGACCCTTATATTTCATTATTAGAGAAACTCAAAGATAAAAATCTCTTCTTCGTAGGACCGAGTGTTAAAAATGAAAGCCTTCAGTTAGAGGATCCGTTTAAGTGGGTTCCACGACAAATGAGATAAGGGCGGGGCAGCGCTGCAGATGTTTTATGGCAGCGCCGGTCAGCGCTGGATTTTTAATCAAGTTCAGAGTGTGGAGGACTGCTGGATTTAGAGAGGAGCTGGAGGAAATAGAGTAGTTAGAGGACTTGTATTAGTTAGTTAGAGGACCGGCCTCGGCCATAGTCAGGACCGGCCTCGGCCATAGTACAGAGCGGACGTGTTACTCTTTGTGTCATAAGTTTTATTCATAAAGTGCGAAAAAATTCACATATTCTACTGGATTTTTATACCTATCGAAAGCTGTTTATACGTAGAACAGGATTCCAATACGTACGAAGTCGGAAAATTCACTTAAAAGCAGTAATTAATCAAAACATTCACCAAATTGAAGAACATTGCAAGTCATCGCCTTAGAACAGTAAGTTGTAATTCCTTTGTTTTAGTGGTGAGTCATAATGCGCCTACTCGACTCTACTCACTAAGGAATTCACACAACTGAGGACAAGTTCTAAAATTTCGCTGCTACAGCTATAGCACAGTTGGTGCGGCGGTGCAGTCGGCAGAATTAAACATCGTCTACGGCAAGTGACAGACGCGGGTTCAAATCTACTCAGCAGTATACACTTTTTGCATTTTTTTTTTGTTTTTGTGTTTCCTGATCAAAGTCTGCTGCAGTATATACTATTCGCTTGCTTTGCGCTTACACCATAATGGCAGTGAAATGTTCTGGTTGTGGAAAATTTGTCTCTTCATCAACTGGCGTCGCTACTTGTAGCGTTTGTCCATCAATGTACCATAAGGGATGTGTTGGCATAGCAGAAACATCTTCCACAAGTAAGGATTGGGCCTGCCCGGAGTGTACTAAGAAAAGAACTCGAAGGGGAGATAACAGCAGCACCCCTGTCAGAAATGTCAGCGGGTTAAACACTCCAGCTGCAGATGGAGCCCCCGCAGTTCAAAAAAGTTCTACAACAACAACACGCGAAACTTCTCGTTCTACGACATCGCGTCAGGGGGACCTGCAGACATCTGCAGATGATGATGACTCTGGTATCCTAGGGCTCCGTCGGGAGCTAACTGCATGTATGGCGGAAATACGAGAATTTCGAAAAGAGATGACAGACTTGCGCAATTCTCTCTCGGGAATCAACGAGCGACTGGACAGTTTTGAGCAGAGAATAGATGCAGTAGAGAAGCGGTGCGTGCCTGCGCATGACGAAATTGCAAAACTGGAGCGAACTGTATTACATCTCAAGCATGAGCTGAATGATAGAGACCAAGAAGCTCTACAGTCGGATCTTGAAATAGGGCAACTACCGGAAGAAAAAGGGGAGAATATTCTCCACACCGTGGTAGTGCTTGGTGCTAAGTTGGGGGTACAACTTGAAGATCGGGATATAGTTTTTGCTGAGCGGATGGGTATCGCACAGGTTGCGGCCGCAGGAGGTGAGGAACCACGCGCTCGTCGCGTCGTGGTACGCTTGGCTCGGCGAGATTTGAGAGACAGACTGTTGTTGGCTGCACGCGTTCGCCGCACGTTGACCGCCGTCGATGCCGGACAGTCAAACAATGCTGGATATCGTAGTCGAATATTTATCAATGAGCGGTTGACGCGAGCCAATAGGCAGCTATTCCACCGTGTTCGAGAGGAGTGCCGCAAGCACCAATGGCGCTACTCTTGGACTAAGAAAGGGCGTATTTACACACGGCAGGCTGATGGAAAACCAGCTCATCCCATACGGTCGGAGGAGGACATTGAGCGAATTTTTGGTTCAAACTTAGTTTGATTTTCATGTTACTACGATATTACACAGGGTTAAGTTTTATAATATGTATATCCACTTTTTACTATAAATTATGTTTAGGTATAGATATTGATATTTTGTTTTTTTATGTTCTATTTAGTGGTTTGTTTTCAATGACTTTGTGTATTATGTTTCATAGCACGTACGTACTTTGCTCCAAAATCCCTATCTTTGTTTTTCAAAATGGTTAGTAAGTTGCTTCGAATAGGTCTATTTAACCCAGGTTCCTTATGCACGAATCAAGATAATTTTGTAGCTTCTGTCAATCGTTATGATCTAGATATCTTAGCAATTAATGAAACCTGGTTGAATGTAGGTGAGGAAGGTAAAGCCCCGTTCCTACCAGCGTATAGACTTCGTCATACTCCGAGACCGTGCGGTGTGAGGAAGCGTGGAGGAGGTGTGGGATTCTACATAAAGCGGGGTATAAATGCACGTACTTGGTCTCACCCAGTTGATCCAAACCACTCACTGGTAGAGCAAATGTGGATCACTTTTACATGTAGTGGGAAAAAAATGGTAATCGGAACTGCGTATAGACCTCCATGGATGGAAGTAGATACGTTTTTTGATGCACTTACAGATAGCATAAACGCTCTACCTTTAAATGACCATATAATTTTATTAGGTGATTTCAACGAAATTAGAGTAAAGTCAAAGTTTGACTTATTCCTAGAATGTCTTGGCTTGACTCAATTGGTGACTTCACCTACACATTTTACAGAAACGTCAGAATCCCTTATTGATGTGGTTTGCACGGATTTGCATGCTAGAAATATAACACTGGATCATGTTGGCAGGCTCTATGGACACTGTCTCATAGTATGCGAATTTAATATAAAACGTGTAAAGCCCATTCCTAAAACATTAACCTATAGACCAATAAAAAGTATCGTGATGGAAGATTTTGAAAGAGACTTACGATCTATAGAATGGGACGCGTTCCTGAAACTTGAGGACGTTAATAATTTGGTGGAAAAATTTACCAGTACGGTTGTGTCTTTATTTGACTTTCATGCACCTCTAAAATCTATTAACATAAAAAAACCTTCTTACCCGTGGATCACCGACACTATAAAACAAATGATGCGATTACGTGACGAAGCTCTATCGGATTATCATAAAGTTAAAACATCAAATAAAAAAGAATACTATAAAAGTATGAAATCAATTGTTAACCAGGCACTCTTCTTTGAAAAAAAAGCATATTTTAAATTTAATATAAACAATAAAATAAAATATCCCAGGCAACTTTGGAAAAACATTAAAAGTACCTTCTTGCCCGACAATAATAAGGAGCTCCCTATGCACTTTCAAGACCCGGATGCAATAAATAATCAATTCATAAATATACCAGGTACAATAAGTATACAAATTTCACAACTAACATATTTTGAATTCAATAATTATAATGATGCAATATTTAGTTTAGAGCCTGTGTGCTTAGACACAATTCTTAAAATCGTAAAACGTTTAAAATCAAATGCCGTGGGCAGTGACTTGATAAGTTTGGATATGCTCATTATGACGCTTCCTAATTCTTTAGAGACCATTCAACATATTGTGAACACTTCTATAACTACATCCACTTTCCCTAACATTTGGAAGTTGGCGATAGTTCAACCTCTTCCAAAAATACCGAATCCGATAGAACTTAAAGACCTTCGTCCCATAAGTATCTTGCCTTGCATATCAAAAATATTGGAAAAAGTAGTAAGTTTCCAGTTAACTGATTTTCTTGAAAGAAATCAAATACTTCCGGACGTGCAATCTGGTTTCAGAAAAGGTCGTAGTACGGTCACTGCTCTACTAGATGTGACTGATAACATTATTGTCGCCCAAGATAGGGGGATGGTAACGTTATTAGTACTTCTAGATTATTCTAGAGCTTTTGACTCTCTTAATATCGATCTCCTAATTTCGAAGCTCGGCTACTATGGTTTTGATCAGAACACTAGGAAATGGTTCACTAGCTATCTCAGCAATCGCTCTCAGCACGTAAAAATAACACGCAGTGACGGTACGGCTCATTTTTCAGAGACAGTTGGAATAAATAGAGGCGTGCCGCAGGGCTCTATCTTAGGACCCACAATTTTTGCACTGTACTCTACTGACATAGAGTCCCACATCAAATACTGCCGATACCACATATATGCAGATGACATTCAAGTATATATCTCTTGCTGTCCAGCCGATATCGATGGCGCTATACTTAAGCTTAATACTGATCTTGCAAGCATTGCTCTGTGGGCAAAAAACAACAGTCTGTTACTCAACCCAAATAAAACAAAGTACTTAGTGTTTGGTAGCCCACGTCAACTAGCTAACACTCTTCCTAGCACAAGTATTATGCTTATGGATAAGCCCATCGAAAGAGTGTATAAAGCGCGCAATCTAGGTTTGAAAATGGACTGTAACCTGCGTTTTGAAGAGCATATAGCCGACTTGGTTAAATCCTGCTTTTATAAATTAAAAATTATATACAGGATGAGGCCCTACCTGACGGAAGAAGTACGTATCCAATTGGTAGAGTCGCTTATTCTTTCAAAGCTAAACTACACGGATATAGTCTTTGGTCCTCGACTTTTACAAAAAACGGCCCGATTAATCCAAAGAGTTCAAAACTCATGTGCCAGATTTTGTTTCAACATTCCGCATAGAGGTCATGTTTCGAGCTTCCTAAATGATAGGTCTCTTCTCAAAATGAGGCATAGGCGAAAACTTCATTTAGCCTGTCTTATGTTTGGTATTATGAAGCATCAAGCCCCTATGTACCTACACGATAAGTTTGAAGAAGCCTCTAGTTTGAGATCCTGCGAACGACGCCAGCTTTCGATGCAGCTCCTAACCCAGCCACATAAGACAGCGGCCTTTAGAGGAAGCTTCCGCTACGCTACGCTATCCCACCGCCCATAAGGAACCTAAAGAGTCAGTATACTTTTAAATTAAAATTAAAACATTTTTTGCTAAACTGGCAAAAGGAGCAGGAATCTCTCAAACATGATACGAGTGCTATCTAACATAAGTGTGCAAAACTATTCTTTTAATTTATTTTATGTTTTTTGTTTATATAATAAGTGAATTCTAGAATTAGATATTTAGTTTAAGTTATTAATTCTTGTAATTTAATATTGTTAACACTTCGCTTTATTGTATTTATTCTTGTGATAACTCGGTCCCATAGGTCACAACAGAAAACCAGCGCCGGTTTTAAATTTATAAAACCTGCAAATGCTGAGTTGGGACCTTTTTGTAACTATATTCTAAGGTTAAAACCGAAATTGCTGTAAGTTTTCTAACATAATCTTAACATAGTCTTTAATTTCCTTTAACTAATAATTAATATGTATTGTAAGTTACAAATAAACTTATTTGATTTGATTTGATTTGATTTGATTAGTTCAAAAAGGACATTTAATTATTAATAACTAGTGACCCGCCCGGCTTCGTACGGTTTTATTATACGTATTAACCTTTCTCTTGAATCACTCTATCTATAAAAAAAAACCGCATCAAAATCCGTTGCGTAGTTTTAAAGATTTAAGCATACAAAGGGAAATAGGGAAATAGGGACAAAGGGACAGAGAAAACGACTTTGTTCTTTACAATGTAGTGATGAAACTTGTAATAATAATAATAATCGTTTATGGAAATAATCCCTAAACAAACAATGGTTCTCAAACATCATTTTACTAATTGAGGGTAATAAATAATCAAAATATTTTTAAAGAAACTGATTATGAACTAGAACAAGAAAATACTAAATAATGCTGGACAATTCACACAGCTAAATCTAAGCAGAGCTTGAGTTATGAATAAATGAGTTAGATACCTACTTAGAGTTAGATTTATTGAGTAAAAACAAGATTTTTATTTTCATTATTATCTCTAGCCGCAAAAGTAGTAGTTGTTGCCGAACTAAGGAGAGCTCATGTAACATTATTAGAATAATATAAGTAACTAATTCATCAACGAATCCCAAACCATAACATCTAACACAAATCAACATTGTGCTTTTATGTTAGTTCTGCACCAAAACTTGTCAGAAACTAACCACCAACTCTCCAAACATAATAACCAGTTCGTATGTGATTCGCAGTGCGTGACCCGCCCGGCCACTCAGCACCAAATAACAAATAACCACTGGTTCTCAAACTATCGCGTGCTCAGCCAGTTAAGAACCAGTCATTTGCCTTGATTCCAATCTTGTGCTGATACCATTGATCAGAGTTGAGAATTAAGTGGAACATGCTCTTGATAAGGATCTGAGTTAAAGTTTTGAAGCTATTGGATTGTTTTCTACTTGGGAGTTGATTGGATTAGAAGTTGAAAGTAACATCTCCTGACAAGCACTCGATTGTTCTCTTAGTCTCTGAAAAATCAAAGAAATAGCCTCTGCAAAACTACAAAACACTTAGCTATAGTCCTGGAAATTCGTCCACTTATCCGGTCTTATCCGATTCGATTCCCACCTCGGGATTTTTTTGTACTATTTGCAGATAGTAAAAAGTAAAGTATTAAAAATATATCCGTGTAATGTATTGTATTAAGTGTATCAGTCATCTACCCATAACACAAGCTCTGCTTAGCTTTGGGCTAGATAATGCTGTATGGATTGTCCAGCATTATTTATTTATTTATCCCTGAAGTCAAGACATACTTACCTCAATAAGAAGTCTTAGTTTTTCTGAAAATATTAAGATGTAAATTTTAATAAATTAACCCGAAACAATAACAGCGATAATAATATAATCAGCAGAAATATTGAAATTAAATTCGGCAAAGTAAATAAGAAACTCAAAGATTTCAATCGATGGCATAAACTCAATTACAGCTTGCAAAACTTCGGAACCCTGTTTACGATTCCGAACGTCGTCGCCACCGTGAATACAAAACAAGTTGAAATAAAGCCTTTCGCTTGACAATTTGTATTAATCATCTGGAATGTTCCGGCACTCAATCTCGTGCAGTCGGACAAACATCTAATGTACCACTTAGGGGCGAGGCCATCGGCACGGCTATTTGGAGAGACCAAATTATTTTGAGTTAGATGGAATTTTGCAGTATTTTTGGCGGAAATGTTCTTGGTTTCTGGGTATTTAGCTCAAATGGAACAGAGCTAGATGATTTTGAAGAATTAATGGAGTTTATGTATTCACTGATAGGCTTCAGCGATGTGGCTAAAGGGAGGGGGCCGCTTCCAATCGCGCTTCTTAATATTGGCATCAATTGCTGTTTTTTGTCCTAATATCTGTTAAGAATGTTTAAATCCAATCTAGCTTTTAAATTTTGAAGCAGATTCCAATTAGTTTTTTTATTGCAAAATAACATTAATATTGTATGAATATTTTATATACTGTTTAGAAGGTTCTAAATTCGACAGATTTATTGTGTGTGTACTGATTTTGATAATTATTTTTATTTGAAAGCAGATGCTTGTCGCATGTTTCCATTTAAATATTCCATTTAATAGTACATTGGTATTTTTGTATAGAGAATGTATTCTGAAGTGCGTGAAATTTAAAGTTGATTGTTAGTTTTATAAAAAACTAGCGATCCGCCCCGGTTTCGCACGATTTTATTATACGTATAAACCTTCCTCTTGAATCACTTTATTTAAATAAAAAACCGAATCAAAATCCGTTGCGTAGTTTTAAAGTTTTAAACGTACAAACGCACATAGGGATAATATAGGGACATAGGGACAGAGAAAGCGACTTTGTTTTATACTATGTAGTGATGAGGACTGCTGGTCTTAGCTAGTAAGTAAATACTCATTAAAGCAGCTTTGAATTTTCTTACAGTTATTTCTAAAACACAGATGTTTACGTTCACTAAAACGAGTCGCACAACTTCCAGCTACAATTAACCGTCTCAGTACGGTACGTTAAAACAGCGAATACTTGTAAGAAGGCAGACGGAGGCCTGCACCAGACAGTTGAGGGCTCTCCAACAATTAATCCAGCGGTTCCTTGCAGTTCAACCACTTAGATAAAGAGGGTAGTTCTTCATTAGTTTGCTTTTCAACGCTGAGGAGATTACTCCTTACAAGTTATTTAATTAAAATATTTGAAAGCTACCAACCTAGACCGTATTTTTACCGCGTTGGTGTTCGGTTTTCGATATTCTTATGCGAAAAATACGAGATAGAGTTAAGATGTATTTGGACAAAACAAGCAATCAGGTATATCAGTTTTTTCAAATGTATTTGTAAAAGTGTATCAGTTCTAGCATTGAGTTGTTTCATCTCTACCGAGCAAATAAAAGCATGCTGAACCTGTGTAATGTATGGCGTAACACCATTTTACTGTTTCTCTTGGGAATTTAATTCAATGTTAGTTTCTTTTCACAGACTGTATCTCTTGGTATAACACTTTTAAATATCCCATTACGTCTCCTATCTCAAACACATTTCACCTAAATAATTTAAACTGTTTAATGTTGCGGTTCTTTCAGGACTAATGTCTGCGGCATTCCCAACCACACCACTTAATGGTCCCCCTTTATAAATCCAAGTATTTGCACAGAATCCTCAGCATTATCTCTTACACACAAATCCCATAAATTTAAGAACGTAAGCGTCTTCGTGTAAATATAATTTAAGGCAATTTTAACCCTCCCCGTGAATGTGCCCTTAAAATGAATTAAACAATTAATCGTTCCAAGGGACGTTTCAGCCCTTCGAGAGTCCTTGAGCGCACTTTGTATTTGAAGAGTATTTCGATTATGAAATATTTTTGTGAGTCTGAGGACGTTTCTGAGGGCCTCAAGAGGACCTGTGCTTAATGGTGTCTTTGAACTCAACTGAGGTAAGTGAACTCTGGCGAAATGGGTTTCCTTTTGAAGAAATCTTCCGAAAAACAAAATCTGAAGTTAGTTACGAGGGAAGCATTAGGACCTTATAGGAAACTCTTTTGTACTTAACGTTCAGGACCATTTTGATTTCATTCGTTTTGACTGGGTTTAATAGCGGGTTGGCAAATGATGGATGTAAATGTGAAAGATTCCAAAACCAATGAGCTCGTTATAACTTTTTGTTTATAATATAATCTGAACTAGAAACAAAATAAACAGTTCTGTAGATTGAGTATACTCCGCGAATCCTTTCTTAAATAAATAAACAATACTAGAATATTCACATATCATCATCAAACACTAAGCGATGATAGGTACCAAACTTCCAGGAATTGAAAATATATATCCATTTCATCTAAACAATAGCAAACATTATCCGAGAATTATCTAGAACAACAAGCAATTCAAAGCACTAAATAAAGAAACAAAACAAACTAATACGAACGAGTCAGTTTGCAAAAGTAAATCATATGTCAAGCGGAGCATGAAACCGGCAAAGAGTAAAGATAGTAGTGGCTACTTAAGTTTTTATGTGGTTCTAAGCTTGCCGTGCCTTTTTGTATACCTATGTCTATATTCAGCGTATCATAAGCTACTTAATTTGTTTATTCAAGGCACCTAAATACATTTCCTGGTGAAATAACACTGATGTCGTTTGGACAGTCTTCTCAAACGCACTACGAGGCAGATAGCTTTCGACTCACGGATCCCTTGTTATCATCATTGTCATCATTGTCCATGAGGCGAAAAAGTTGCCAGTTGACAATGACATAATTTTGATAATCAATTAGAGTTTTTATTCTTCATTATCGTCAACCTCTATTAGTCCACAGCTGGACATAGGCCTCCTCTAATGAGTAGGTAATTATGGTTATCTAGGCGAAATTACTTGCTTGAAAGAATTTAGGATTATTCGAAGTTACTCGCTTGAAAGATTAGGATTAAATGCACGTTTCTTACGAAACTAAAAAAAATACCCAGCTAGACATTAGTAGACTTGACGGAGAGAGACGTAAAGATTTGATCAAAAACGTGAAACGGTCCCGTGGACTCGTCAGTTGGAAATGTCAGCTCAATGAAGAGAGAACCGTAAAATTATAATTTATCTAGTCAGTTTCATTGACTTTCCGAAGTAAATATAAATAAACTTCCGTAGCACTTAAGATTTATGGCATTAAAATACGATCATTTATAATTTTCCTACCAGTGGATTAAAACGTTAATGCTGTTATGAATCTATTTTGGTCCGAATCCTTCTTAAAATCAAGAATATAATTTTTTTCTGATATTAAAAGCTTGTATGAGCGTGACAATTACTATTTTTCATTTTATTTCAGCTATCTTGCTAGCAATAAGGAAAGCATCCTCAATCCCGCCAGGCACTAATTTGCCGCGTTATCCACGACCTTCTGTCTACTAAATTATTCTTTGTCCCGTAGAATTGGGTCAAGTGTCTAGAAATTAACGATTTACTTACGCGCCTCTGCGTAGGTGGACTGAACTTGCCAACTTGGAGACGTGCCTGCATTGTCCTTCGTACACTCTACTGCTGCTGCGATGTGATGTACAATAGACGAAAGAAAAAAATAGTGACTTCTTATTTGCGTATCTAAAGTTTTAAGTAGAAGGGTATCGTTTTGCCTCATCTCCTCGCCAATCCATCCACACGTCTTACAGATACGACAAGACAGCGGCGTAGAATCGTATCGGACAGAACCGTATTTAGAACTTATTGTGACGTCACACGGTTTGGGCGAGGAACCTCCTATGTCATAGTGAATCAACCCCCCTGAATACGTATGTAAAGAAAAAGTCGATGCTATTTAGATTCAGTTGAGTAATGAAACAATACAAAAATTTTAAGTAGTATAAAGTAAATGCTCGATTTCAGAGTCCTTACGACGGTGGTTTGGAAGACGGCTTCGTAGGTGAGTGTACCGGAGCGCGAGACGACGCCGATGCAGCCCGGCTTGTGCACGGACGCCGGCAGGATGCCTTACAGACCAGAAGAGCGTACGATCAGACAGCTACAATGTGCAAGGTGCTTCGCGGTATAATCGACGTTCCGGATCTCCACAACCTTCTGTTTCGGCTCTACCTCCCTGATAATTACGTTCGAAACAGAAGCCATAGACTTTTCTCTGTGCCCTTCAGTAGAACCGTGGCTCGTGCCATCTCTCCCCTGCCTCGCACCCTCGCTGGACTCAACAGACTTCTCGACCAGAACCCAGACTGCGACATTTTCGCAGATGAATGGAAGAGCTTAATGTTGGTATGCTTGAGGTTTTGCGAGAGTGAAGAATGAAAGGATGGTTGCTTGATTTTGAAATTATTCTAAATTGTATTATTGAAATATTGTGAAAATCTTATTAATTATCACATTGTATTCTGTTTTTCTTATATTAACTTTAATTTTGTCGATATAAATCTAAATAAATATTAATCTTAAATTTCTGTAAACTAATGTAATTGGTTAATTATTCGTATTATTTACTAAATAAATAAATGATGCCAATCTTTCAGTGGACTAATCTTGTGTTCGCGATGTCAGAAATATTTTTATACTTCCCTGTCGCCTGTGCGTGCGTCAGGGCCACCTTCTAGCGGTTGAGTGATTAAATAGTTTTACAGAATCTTAACTAATATTATTTATGAATGGTTGATGGAAATTTGTTAGCGGCTTCTTTTATGAAATCGACATAATGATTGTTATTTGCAATCATTATGTCAGTACTGTAAACAAGCTAAGCTAGATTCATGCTGCTTCTTTCCTGTAGACGCGTAAATAAAAGTACAAGTGGAAGCCAATGAATTAGCCAGCTCTAGATGTATTGTCTATTGTCTAACTTCATCATTTGTAGGTATTAAAGTGATTTATGCCTTTATAATACAAAGTATTTATTGTTATATTAATTGCATACTAATATCTGGTGAGGTACCCCGTATTATTCTGACTCCTAAGAGACTTAAATAATAACATCACTTAAAGAAAAAACCCGTTTATTGGATAAGTACTTTCTATTTCTATAGTTTTTAGTTTTCAAGTTAATCTAAAATAATAACATTACAGAGGTTCATTTTTTTTTTTACTTTTCTCCTTTGCTGTTTTTCTCTTTGTTAATCCCTTTTTATTGTTAACTATATTTTAATTATTTAAATAAAATTTGTACTTAACGCTGTGGTTTACCTCAATAAACAAAATATAAAGCCCACGAATTACACCAAAAATGGCCAAAATATTTTCTGAACGAAAGTTCAAATATAAACCCTGAAAATCGTAATCCCGTACCCGGATAAGATTAAATAGCCGAAAAGTAATTTCTTACTTCACATTTAACATTCATAATACAATTTTCATAAAATTATCTGGAATTTCCTTTTCATAGACAATAGAATAAATTTAATTCAGGCTAAGAGAGCATTTGACTCAGTTATAAAGTCATTTATAAACGAACAATAATTCAACGTCACATTATATTTGTGCAAATTGCTTAGTCCAGTGCTTTAACTGTAGGTAAAAGTATTGTTAACGTCAAAAGCTTTTTAACTAAATAAAATTATCGTTGTTGTTATTTCAAAGGTCTCAAAGAAACCTTTGTTTATTGATACGAAAAAGAAATCACGTTACATCTTTGTAACAAAACAGCACACATTTTTATCCTCTTATCCTGAGAAAAATTCAGAAAGGCTATCTCAGTGTGATTCCTCGCACATTTCCTACGCAGTTTTTCACCATGCCAGACCAATTTAAACTCTATTAAACAGGAACACGGTTCTATAAAGCCGCAAAGTTCCGTGGCAGACGCATGTAACTGTATGCTCGTAAAAAAGCGTCTCTTCAACCTCCCGATGATAACCGAAGATTACCGAACAAGGCCGAATGACTTCGGAGTCAAGTTTGATGTGGTAAGCAGATTTAGGGTGACTTTCAACGTAGCATAACGGTATATACGAGGAAAAGTTCCTTGAAATAGGCATGTTTATTTCATAAAGAATATGGACACCGTTTACCTCTGTCAGATTAGGATCACGTTAGACGAAGGAACGAGTCTATGTCAATGCAAATTACGAGGCCTATTCTTTCAAACATAAGTTAATCATAAGCTGTTTCAAGGTCTATTTGATAAAACTTCCCTTTATGGTGTTATTGTCACACGATAATTGGCATTACACGGTGACACATTTCCGTTTGTGTGCGTAAATTTATACTTACTTTTTTGTACTTACTTTTTTGTACTTAATTTTTTCTGTATCATCTTTCATTTTATAGAAGTGTCCCCTAGTGTCGGAGTTTAAGATTTTATTTTTAACTTTTACTACAATCGTAACTGTCAATAATATCTATACTCTAATTTATAAATATAGATATTTTTTGTAAACAATGACATTAATGAATGAAAACCCAAAAAAAATCTGATAGCAATAACAGACAATAGTAGGGTAACAGCAAGCTGACAACTAAAAACCAAAAAAAACCTTCATCAACGCATAATCGCTCAAGCACAGCGAAAAAGATGCAAGTTAGAGTTCGATAATGAATGAGAGACCAATGGAATGATGTATGAAAACTGTCAAAAACACATATTATTTGGGGCTTAGGCAGCTTGCTCTAATGAAACCAGTGTCGTATAATAGGTTCCACCGATATTCCTTTGCTTTTGTACCTCATTTGTTTACAAAATATATCTATGTTGTTGAATCGCGGTATATCTAACTATCAGGGGAGGCCTATGACCAGCGGCGGACTGGTAAAGACTCACGATTATGATAATTCACAGGTTCTTAAAGCAGTTATTGAGTGACAAATGTTGTTTTAATTCTTAGTTTCAGGCCTTTTCAGTATTTTCAGCTCTTAGAATAAAAACCGAAACTAAATGCTTTAGGTACCAGAATTACCCAGAATTAGAACACACTTAAATTAGTACCTATATAAGTTTTAGTTTATAAATAAGTAGCACATAACAAATTAGCAGTTAATAAATTTAAAAGCCAATCAAATTCCAAAATTTTCAGACTTTAAAGTTAGAAATTTACATTCACAATAAGGCGACACACATAAATCCAACAATAACAGAATTAACGGCGATTTATCGTGTGACTTTACTAACGAGGGCTGTGCCTCTGAACAGCTGAAGATTCGTCACCATTCGGCTAAGCTCGCCAAAGTTCGGGCCGCGCCATTTTCAAGCTGCGCGGGCAAGCATGCGCAGAGGGACAGAGGCCAAACGCCGTCAGTGTAACGGCACGCACGCCGCCGTACTGCGATAACCGCACCCGAGAATCGAAATTCAAAATCATAAATAAATTTTACCTGGGGTAAGATTTCGTGAGTGAATAAAACGCTTTTGATTGCGAGTGTACAGTGCAGTGCGGTGATGGATACGGTGTGTGTGAAGTTATCGCGGTGATTGTACTAGGATTTTTGATGGTAAGTTCAGGTTGTACTTAGTTTGCTTACTTTTTTTTCTCACTAAATCTGGGTTACCACGGATTGAAACATTTAATTGACATGTCAGATTTCAATAATTTAACGTTTTTATTTAATACAAACGTTAAATAAAATTTATTTAAGCCACTGAATGAGAGACCCTTCCTGTATTCATAGTGTTTCTGCATTAAAAACGACCTTACCCAATATTTATCTCATCTTCTTTGAAAATTGCCTGCACATAGTAGAGTGTTATGTCAGTAGGTGATTTACAGGGGTGACTTCCATTAGGGTGGAACAGTTTTGGCCCCAAACTGTCACTTCTCATTTGGGCAGGGGATTTATGAACATCTATTTTTACTCTACATTGTTCAGGAGAGCTCAGTAAGGGACCTTTTTTATCTCACCTTTTTACTGAAAGATCTTTCACGTTATCGCTCACAAAACTTTGGTTTTTGGTTACTTGTTCTAAATAGTTCAACATTTTATTTTAAACTTTTTAGAAGTCCTTAGCTAAAAGTTTATGAACAAAAGTGGACTGTGGCTTAATTTATAAAATATTTAGTAATTTGATTGGCTCTGAGAGACGTTGGAAAATTGCGTAAAAACGATACACGACTTTTTTAATAAACATTTAAAAAGTATCGTTGTGTGTAAGTACTAGTGTATCGTACTAGTAATTACCAAGATTACTTCATAAATACCCTAATTTATTTAAAGTAAGACAAGGCAAATTTATTTATTTTCCACTCCGTAACAAAAGGAACAGAAACTAACTATAAAAAATTGATTTCACTTAATGTCCTTTGAAGTTTTATAGAAACCTTTTAGTAGCAAAATTTACACTACGTATTTCAAATCAATTAGAGATTCTCAATTCGAAATTGATTTACTTTTAAAAAAGGATCCAAACCTCAAAAGCTAAAAACTAATTAAAGACGCATCCATAAAAAGGTTCCAGACACACTATTAAAATAACGGTAGCAAAAATAAAATGTAAGTCTATGACTTTATTCCATAACGAGGCGGTACCGTTATTTGCTTATCGACAAATTACGTCCCAACGGCTCCGCTTTCCCCGGGGATATTGACAAACCATCTTACAAAGGAAAGCTTTCTTCTTTGCCGTTTTTGCATTATTTTAAAAAATAAATTGTAGAGAGGCAAACTTCTTACTAAGATAAAAGTCAGATAGAAAGTTTGGATGTTCAGATGTTTCGGAAAACTACTGAAGAGACTAAATGATCCGGCTGAATCTTTGCCCATGTGAAGTTTAAGACTTGAAATAAGATAATAGGATACATCGTAATCTGAATATAAGACATGCAAAGCCTCAGGAAGAAATAAACAAATTGTATATTTTTATATATTTTAAAATTAGATTTAGCTATGCTAGTAATAGCATCTGTTTATTGTTTCAGCCTACTAACTCATGTGAATAATCTATTCAAAATGGATCTTGGCCAACGAAATCTCACCAGACATCTTGGCTGTCTCCAACCAAATAGGTCTCGCACGAAAATTAGTCACATCATGTTTGCAACCGTCTGTAGTTAGCTCAATGGTTTCGATTGTACATACTGACTAGTTTTTATTTTTCTTATCCTTGATTGTAATTTTCGTTGTTAGTAAAGATTTTACTTTGTCACATCATAAGTGGTATAAAAGCGTTCATAGGTGCGAGAAACCAAAAAATGTTAATCGTTTACTCAACGAAATTTAAATGCAAGGTGTGAATTTGTTTTTTATAGACAACCAGTACATTTTTAAAGCTGATTCTATGCGAAAAAGACAACTAGCTATTTTAATACTTCTTCCAGGCAGACGTGGAGGGGTGCAATAGAATATATTGCAAATCGTACGGGCCGCAATTGCCGTGTGGGTCTGGGAAAGGCTCTATACCACAAATGCAGCTACTGAAATACATCTTTTTCTATATTTAACCTATAAAATACGTAAATAGAAATCACAAGTGATCTCTCAAGTAAGGATCGTTGAGAGTTTTAGATTCAGGCATGTTTTATGTCAGACTTGGCTCAAGGGTGGAGATTGGACCCTTTTCAATTAGGTAGCTTCTTTGTTTCGGTGAACAAAGCTGGACGGGGAATGTTGTTGTAAATGTGGTGCTTTTTTTGGTATAAGTTATGGTGTGGTAAGTAGCAGGTTTGATATGAGCCGACTATAAAATTCATTACTTTAGGCATCAAAATCAAGGATTCTTAACAAGGCCTAGACCTTATGCGAATTTCTAAGAGAAATAAAGAAATAAAGCTGGAAAGTTCACACAGCATTATCTAGCCCCAAATTAAGCAGAGCTTTAGTGATTGATATAGGTTTCTGATTATTATAATGACTACATAAACAGGTTGAAAATAACTTGACATTAAAAGCAACATGAATATGAAAACAGTCGACAGAAACGAAAAGTTTTATTCATTTAATCTTTTACTGAAACTTACACTTGTCCTTATTTTAAAAATAAGATAAAAACAACGTTATTTAATTTTCCGACACTCACTCCAATTACACGATACTCTGCAATAACACTTTCACAGTTAAACTTTTTCACTTTTGTTATTTGGAAAAAGTCTTACAAGTCTTTACTGTAGTTTGATATAACAACGGAGCGTTCGCTACGAAAGTACTACAATGCTACGAGATTGCTACGAAGTGCTACGACTGTGCTTTTGACTCGCTACGAACAAAAGGAAGATAACGAAATATTTTATTTTTTACTAAATATATTTTATACTAAACTAGCGACCCGCCCCGGCTTCGCACGGTTTTATTATACTTATAAACCTTCCTCTTGAATCACTCTTTCTATTAAAAAAAACCCTATCAAAATCCGTTGCGTAGTTTTAAAGATTTAAGCATTCAAAGGGATATAGGGAGATAGGGATAGAAAAAACGACTTTGTTTTATACTATGTAGTGATAACCAGTTGTGTTATCTCAACAGATTAATGTAAAAATAACAGACCCTTTATACATAAAAAATGCCACTGTTAAAAATTATCTGGTCAGTCACTCAGTCTAAATTTAGTCTCGTACAGAATAGATCTAAGACATAATGGGGGTACCTGCGAGACTAATTGAATAGATCTCTCGTTCGCCATAAAAATGATTTTTATAGTTGGTGTCTAAAGATACAAATATTATGGAGTTTAATCTGACGATTGTGATGTTAATGAAGCATTTTTACTTTGTAGCACCGGCCAATTCGAAATTATTATTTCGAGGATTAATTCAGCGATATATGGCTTTTTGACGACCAATGTGGCGCGGTTGGCGAAGTTCCGCCTGCGACGCAGGAGGTTGCGGATTCGATTTCCGCCTCGAAACAAATTTGTGTACGATCTGCAGAAATTTGTTCCGTTGGTCTGGGTTTTTTCTATATAATAATGAAAAATATCTGTCTATGTAATGTATTGTATTAAGTATATCAGTCATCTAGTACCCATAACACAAGCTCTGCTTAATTTGGGGCTAGATGATGCTGTGTGGACTGTCCGGAACTATTTATTTATTTATTTCAAAAGAAAACAAGGTGGAATTTTTTGCTGATTTAATCATGACCGAAGGAATGGAATCGAAAGCCGAGATATTTAACCCTATTGTCTATTGAATATAAGCTTGCTTTACTAAGTACGAATATCTGCATCTTATTTTATGCTGTGTTCTTCCAAGACCTTTTATAGTTCGTACTCAAAGCATGGTCTAATAATGGAATGTTTTGGTTGGCTTTAGTCAAAAACGTATATTTTTAAACCCAGTACTGAGAATGTGAGCACGCTCCGCTCATCAAAGCATTAAAATTGTGCGTCAAAACGTTAGGGTATTTAGGTCGCGTACCTGCTATATTTTGCCTCATGCATGACACATGACACACTGGACTCGCGAGTTTCACTCAAATATTTTGATAGGTTTTTGTATACACGTTATTTTCTGTACTTTGGGTACCCAAAATTTAGCCTTTGTTATTTTATGTAGTCTTTTATATAATTGATGCTCTCACAGACAGGCTTAGTTCCGAAGCTTATGCAGTTCGAACAATTAAGTAAATTACCGATCTAGTTAAAGCTAGTTTATTTTGGTTCATCATCATATCAGGCCATATTAGTCCAATACTGGACATAGGTTTCCCCTAATGAGTGCCATAGAGCCCTGTCTTCAGCTTGCCGCATCCAGCATCTGACAGCAGTTTTCGCAGATCTTCAACATGAATAAAATACATCCTCGCAGGCCGGAGCATTTATTTTGTTTAAAAATAATAACTATAAGGAACATATAAAATCAGTTCCTGTAATCTATTTGAAATTAGCAAAACAATGAATACTGTTTCCCAAATGATGATAAATGAAGTCTTTTAGTCGGCGTCTCGTTGCCAGACGTGGATTATGTCGTCCATTCGTCATTTCGCGTGCTACAATACACACATTCCGTATTTGTTGGCCAATTTCGTGTTGCCAGCACTGGGTTTATTGATGAGCCTGCTTCGTTAATATAATCTACCATTTATTTAACAGAACGATATGAATTTAGACACTCGGAAACTTAGCAGCATGTGGGAAACAATTTGTTGAAATAAAAAAAGAGGAAATCTAACCATCAATTTTACTGTCCTGTTGTTGAAATTGAACGCACAATCTTGATCACAAGTTGACCTTAGCCCATTGTAACACAAAGATCTTAAAAAAAACAAGTTCTTTATTAGGGTTTAGATGATGCTTAGTATAATGTCTGATCTGGGTGTTTTCTATGTTAAGGTATAAAAATATCTAAGTACTTTTTAATGTATTAAGTAAATCGGTTATCTAATGCCCACAATAAAAAATGGTTATCACAAGCTTTGTATAGCTTCCTTTGGGGCTAGGGGTGCTGTGTGGATTGTCCAGCATTATTTATTTATCTCACGGAAAACCTTCATAATAAAAATAGCCATCACAACTTTACAACAAATCTTATTTGAAAGTAAATTAAATACCTACTACAAAATGGTAGCGAAGCATTTGTCATATCATCACCCACATGTTTGTCCAACTTAAGTATTTGAGAAACTTCGCAACATAACCGTGAACACAAAATAAATTCACAAGTTTTATGTTCCATAAACACGAAAATGTGTTCAAATAAGTTTTTGTAAAGTTCAGAAAGTTCAAATGACTGTAGACAGATTTATACAAACTTAATAGGCCATCTGTCTGTCTAGAATGACCTTGTTTTATGTAAGTAAATGTACAAAGTTTTTGAAAAGTAGATGTTTTGTAAGATTGTTTAGAATTCCTTGGAATATTGTTGGGGTTACTCATGTCTGGTTTTGTTATTTATTATTTTTTCTGATTACAAGCACAAGCAATTAAACTTAACACTTTTATGAAACCAGTTAACAATCTCAAGTTCTTTAAAAAGGCCGAAATGTAGATGACTGCGTATAAAATTAAGTCACCAATGATATTGCACATAAGTGAAGAGACTACTTTAGTTACTTACTATTTTATTCATCATCATCATCAACCTATATTTGTCTATGCTGGACATAGGCCTCCCCTAATGAGCGCCATAGCGCCCTGTCTTCAGATTGACGCATCCGCCAGCAGTCTTTCGCAGATCGTCTATCCACCTGGCCGGAGGGAAGAACCGACAACCGTTGGGGTAAACGTGTTCTTGAGTGGAGACCGCGAATCGGCAAACGTAGTGTAGGACTATTGGATTATTGATTAATAATTACGACAACCTCTGTGGCGCAGAGGGTGAAGATCCGCCTCCACCGCATGGGGTTGCGAGTTCTATTCCCGCCTTGGGACAAATGTTTGTACAATCTGAAGGTATTTTGGTTATAGATTGATATCAAAATATCGATTCTCTCCGATCATTCAAAGTAATTTGTGCATAGTCCCCGTCTCTATTAATTTTGTTTATGGTAAACTCTTGTTCTAGTTTAGTCTATGATTTAAAAATAAATCCTCACTTGTCAACTGAAATCCACGAGTTTTATTAGGTTATGGGCCCAGACCCATATTTTTGGCATAAAAGTAATAGTTCATTGTAAATTAGTTGAGAAAAATGAGTTCCAATTATCTGGCGAACGTGCCGAAGCTCAAAGGCCGTGAAAACTACGACGATTGGGCATTCGCAGTTGAAAACTTGCTCATCCTCGAAGGCGTGGACAAGTACCTAAAGCAAGAAGCTCCTGCTGGAGCAGCCGAGGCGGCAGACACAAAGGCACGCGCGAAATTGATTCTAACGATTGATTCATCACTATTTGTGCACATAAAGCATGCAAAGACTACGAAGGAATTGTGGACAACGCTAAAAACTTTGTTCGACGATTCAGGATTTTCGAGAAGAATCACTTTGCTTCGTCATCTAATCTCCATCAGACTGGAAAACTGTGAAAATATGACGAATTATGTCACGCAAATTGTAGAAACCTCTCAACGATTATCTGGAACAGGTTTCCAAATAAATGATGAATGGGTTGGATCATTGATGCTAGCTGGATTGCCAGAACGGTTCATGCCAATGATCATGGCTATTGAACACTCAGGAATTGATATTACGGCTGATTCAATAAAAACCAAGCTATTGGACATGGAAGCTGTAGACATGAGTGAAACTGAACGCAATTCAGCACTAGTTGCAAAAAGTTGGAACAAAAGGAAAAATAATAGCGGCAACACTAGCAAGCATGGTCAGACTTCCCAAAGGTCAACGTCAAACTCAAATGTCAACAAAAATACAAAAACAATGATTACTTGCTATAAGTGCAAAGAAATAGGCCATTATCGGAACCAATGTCCTCTTTTACATGAAAAAGCAGATAAGAAGAAGCAGTCTAACGCTTTCAGCGTTGTTTTTCTTAGCGGAAACTTCAATAAAAGTGATTGGTACGTGGATTCCGGAGCCAGCATGCATATGACTGCCAACGAAAATTGGATAAAGAATCCATTGCATTCACAGAATTTACCTGAAATTATTATTGCTAATCAGACAAAAGTTCCTGTTGTTTGTTCGGGAGATGTCAAGTTCACAACAAGTCATGATTATGAAATAAACGTGAAGAATGTGTTGTGTGTGCCCAGCCTTACAACAAATCTTTTATCAGTCAGTGAATTGATCAAAAATGAAAACAGTGTTGTGTTTGAGCCCAACAAATGCCTTATAAGAAACAAATTAGGCGAATTAGTTGCAGAGGCCACACTGATTGATGGAGTTTATAAGTTGTGTCTAAATGAAACAGAGAGCTGTCTACTTACTTCTACAACAGCTGTTGATGGTGACACATGGCACAGGCGACTTGGACATATTAATAGCAATGATATGAATAAAATGAAACATGGATTAGTTGAAGGGATGGATTATCCTGACTCATTTGTGACCAGTAAGTCAAACTGTGAGATCTGTTGTGAAGGAAAGCAAGCAAGGTTATCTTTTCCCACGGGTACAAGAGCAACAGAAACACTTGAGATTATTCACTCAGATATTTGTGGTCCAATGGAGTGCAATTCAATTGGTGGTGCCAGATATTTTCTACTGTTCATCGATGACTTTACTAGAATGACTTTCATTTATTTCCTGAAGGCAAAAAGTGAAGCATTAAGTTATTTTAAAGAATTCAAGTCGATGGTTGAAAATTGTCAGAATAGAAAAATCAAAATCTTTAGGACTGACAATGGGTGCGAATATTGCAGCAAAGATTTTGAAGATTTTTTGAAGAATGCAGGCATACTCCACCAGAAGACTAACCCTTATACTCCAGAGCAAAATGGCGTTAGTGAGAGGTCTAACAGAACCATTGTGGAAAGGGCTAGATGTCTACTCTTTGAAGCTGATTTGGAAAAGAAGTTTTGGGCTGAAGCAGCCAATACTGCAGTTTATTTGAAAAACAGGTCAGTAGCTTCAGGCATTACAAAGACTCCATATGAGATGTGGACTGGAAGAAAGCCAAATTTAGAACATATAAGAATATTTGGAAGTCCAGTTATGGCACATGTACCGAAAGAAAAGAGAACCAAGTGGGACAGAAAATCTAAGAAACACATACTAGTGGGATTTTCTGAGAATGTGAAAGGTTACAGAATTTATGATTCAGTAAAGAATCAAGTAACAACCAGTAGAGATGTTGTGATTCTAGAAAAGAAAAAACAGAATACTGTCACTGTTTCTATAGAAAACACAGATTCAGTGGGGGAGTTAAAGGAGGAATCTGTGGTCAAAATGGAACCTCTTAACGAGTCGAGCTCAAGTGAGTTAGAATACCTAAATGTTGAAGATGATGTGCAGACTGAAGAAAGAGAACTGCAAAAGTCAGAGGATACTGCACAATCTATGAAACTCAATGCAGAGAGGCAAAAGAGACAGAGGAAACAACCAGAAAGGTATGGATTTGCTAACATATGCACTAGCTACGTAGGAGATGATGAAATGTCATACTCAGAAGCTATCAGTGGTCCTGAGAAGCAACAGTGGTTGCAGGCGATGGCAGAGGAGCTGCAGTCATTTCAAGACAACAATGTTTGGGATGTTGTTGATACTCCAGTAAACGTGAGTGCAGTGCGGTGTAAATGGGTACTAAAAAAGAAACTTAATTGTGACAATACAGTGAGATATCGTGCGCGTTTAATAGCTAAAGGTTATACACAGAAAGCTAGTGTGGACTATCAAGAAACCTTTTCACCAGTTATCAGACATTCGACTTTGAGGTTATTATTAGCTTTGAGTGTACAGGAAGATATGGACATTACTCACTTAGACGTCACAACAGCCTTTCTTAATGGTCACCTTAAAGAGAGCATTTTTATGCAACTACCAGAAGGTTTTCCTGTCACTAACTCAAATAAAGTGTTAAAATTAAAAAAGGCTGTTTATGGCTTGAAACAATCATCACTTGTTTGGTATCAAAAAGTAGAGGAAACATTGTGTACTTTAGGATTTAGTAAAAGTAAAATAGAGCCTTGTGTTTTCATGAAAAATCATAGCAATGATAAGAAAACAATTGTTGGTGTTTATGTAGATGATTTCTTGATATTTTCAAACTGTAAGTATGAAAGTGAAAGTCTAATAGAAGCTTTGAGTAAACAATTTAAAATAAAGAATCTGGGTCAAGTCAAGCAATATTTAGGAATGAGGGTTAATGTTAATAAAAATTCAAATGTAATTACCATAGATCAGCAGCATTATATTGAGAAATTGTTAGAAAAATTTGATATGTCTGACTGTAATACAGCTGAAACTCCTATTGAATGTAAATTAAATATTGAAAAGTCAAACATTTGTGAAGAGAATTTGCCTTATCAGAAATTGATTGGCAGCTTGATGTATTTGGCTGTAATGACTCGACCAGATATAGCTTACCCAGTAAGTTACTTAAGTCAGTTTAACAATTCTTATTCTCAAATTCATTGGAATTATGCTAAACGAATTTTAAAGTATTTGTTAAAGACAAAAGACTATTGCTTAAAATACTCTAAAGGAAAAGCAGAACTACAAGGATTTGTAGATGCCGATTGGGCAAGTGACGCCATAGACAGGCGGTCTTACACTGGATTTTGCTTTATGAAATCTGGTTCTGCTGTTTCTTGGGAGAGTAAGAAACAACGAACAGTAGCTTTAAGTAGTTGTGAAGCAGAGTACATGGCGCTTTCAGAAGCTTGCCGTGAAGTTGTTTATTTACAGAACCTAGAGTTTGAATTCACAGGTTATTGTAATAAAATTGTAATATACAATGATAGTCAGAGTGCATTAAAGCTGGCAAATAATCATCAGTCTCATAAACGTTCTAAACACATTGATGTACGGTATAATTTTATTAGAGAGGCTATAAATAATGATATTGTTGAAACAAAATATTTGCCAACTAATGAAATGCCCGCTGACTTATTGACTAAGGGTTTGCCTGGGGTAAAACATTATAAGTTCATGGAATTACTTGGTATTGTAAAAAAGTGATTTATTATAGATATGTTATGTTATAATGTTTACTATGTATAGGTAGTTTGTTATTTTGATATAGTGGGGGTGTTATAGATTGATATCAAAATATCGATTCTCTCCGATCATTCAAAGTAATTTGTGCATAGTCCCCGTCTCTATTAATTTTGTTTATGGTAAACTCTTGTTCTAGTTTAGTCTATGATTTAAAAATAAATCCTCACTTGTCAACTGAAATCCACGAGTTTTATTAATTTTTAAGACGAAAGTCCATTCAAGAAAAAAAAACATATTTTAATCGTGAAAATATTCAAGTTTATTGTGAATGAATATTATTTTTTACCATGAGTATAATATTCAAACTACATGCTTGAATGCATGAATTTAGCAATCTCAATAGTTAAAGTCAATCATATTTCAGATATCGTTTAATTTGTGAAATCGTACAAGTAAATGCTAGACCAATCAAACTACATGACTACATTATTAGTTTTACGAACTCGGAGTCAGGTTGGAGGGTAGTTATCAAGTCATAACAATGCGCTTCAGACTTTTTACACAAAAACTTCGCTAAATCTCGAGTTATCTCAAAATGGTTCATTTGGTTCAGACAAGAGCATTCTATGCTCACAAATGTTTAAGCTGGTTGTGAAAACTTGATGCTACTTGGTTCTTTTTGAATGACAAGAGTTTATAATCTGTTTTTGTTCTTTTTGACCGTAAACTGAACATTCACACGGCAGTAACATTTCAAGATAAAGGTCAGATTTTGCATTGATACCAACTGATCGTTCGTACGCTTCCCAGGCCTTTAATAATTATTTACTCTTCATTATAAAGTCTTTAGTCACATCAATATGGCGAGTAAGAGCTGCTGTTTGGCAAGAGATTAAATCATTCTTCAGTTAATCAACGGATGTGCAATCTGACAGTTGGGTTCAACTCTGTAATTTCATTCACACAACGCAAGCAATATAATATTCAGTGTAAATAATAAGCCGCCATAAACCACCATCGAGGTATATTTTAAATCCGGTATGGATAGCAGACGATATTACAGTCGATTAACACAGTATTGTTCTGTAGATAAAGCCCGCATGCAACCACTGGACATCGACGCTATAATTATGTTAAGCGTATGCGTATATTTACTGTTATGTTGGTATTGTACTTTCTTACATACAATCCACCAGAACAAAATCACTTGCGAGCTATCGAAAAAGCTTTGCTCAGAGTTTCTCCGAAGTACAGGAGTTTATCTAACAGAAAACTAAGCTCAAAGAATTAGAAAGCTTCAGAGGCAGTGGACCGGACATGGCAGCCCTTTCTAGAGAAGAACAGAAGAAGAACAACCGCCTGGGTATCTATATAAACCTAGTCGTGTTCTTGAGTGTAAGCAGTAAACTAAATGTCAGACGCTGCAAAATGTTGCTGCCGGATACTGGTTGCGGCAAGTTCAAGATGCACAAGTGAGGGTGCCATGGTGATCCTTAGGGAGGCATATATCTACCAGAGATCTATAGTGTAGGCTGAGGTTCATGCTGACTATCACAACCTTTATAAACATCATTTATTTATTAGGTGCGTCCCGCGGTTTCACATGCATGAAAATTGGTGAAAAGTATCCCAGGCTTAGAACTACGTTTACTCAAAATATAAGTTCTATCCGTTCAGTAGTTTTGGCGTGAAGAGTAACTAAACATTCATCCATTCAAACTCTAGCATTACAATATTAGTACGATTTACGAAACAAAATGTATACAAATACGAAACATAAACCATTGTGTAGTCGTACCACTCAATTCTATTACAACTTTGTAATCATAAAAACAACGGCAATAAATTATCGTAGCGATAATTACTATTTCTATAGAATCTCCCGAGACATGCCTATGGAGGTGGGTACTACACACTCCTTTCAACTTCCTGACTACAATGTGGAGCAATTAATTTAGCGGCGATTTAGTTGCCCTTATCGTAGCTTGTTACAGCTTTGCTATTATTTCGAGGAAGGGATCGTTTACCCGGAAGTGAAAGTATAACTTGTTATTTTAGTTTATGTCGTCCTATAGATTATTTTTTCCTGTTGTAAATTATGTGTTCCGTTCCGAATGTTTACAATTAAATTAAAATGATATACAACACATTTTTGGCAAAAAGATATTTTATTTTATACCTATTTACTCCTAAACTAACACCATTTTCACAGACTTTTACTCTGCATTCTACTTTTAAAATTATTCTACAAAACACTTAATACAGTATAATCAATACAGGATAAATACATTAAAATATGATTTCTAACTGAATCAGTTTGTATCTATTGTAGAGGGTTGACCAAAGTCAATTTCAAATTCCCATCAGCCACAAACTATTGGATTCTACATTATTTGCCTCAAACAGTTAACTGACAGCACATACTGTTTCACATAATTTAATTCTCATTAGGTTTCCGACGCTTCATTGACTACGCCACAAATATATTACTAAAGTAGGTTCGACGCCTGTCACACTCCACTCTATTTCATATTCAAAACTGTTTTGTTCAAGTTTTTTATTTCAAATTGTTTCATCATACTAATAGTTATGCAAACGAGTAAGTTTGGATGTTTTGATGTTTCTAACAGCTTCACCCCAAATTACTTAACCGATCATACTGATATTTTGTATAGATGTAATCCATAACTGCATTAGCTACTTTTTATCCTAGGAAAATGTATGCGAAATTGTGGACAGAAACTACTTCCGAACCCGGACACATTAGTAGAGGTAAATTAACCGTGCGGTTGAGGTAATTGCTAATTTAAAACCGCATCAAACAGCCGTAAATTGGCAACTCATATTGATAATTTCGATGCTACTCCTGGAAAAAGGCTTAAACTATTGGGACTGATAGCAACCCGTGAACTTGCCGCATCCAGCATTTATCTACATAGTATATCGCACATCGTGATCCCTTATCATTAAAAAAAATTCACTTTGTCCACATGACCTTAATGTAGTCAAAGTGGCAAGGGGCTGAGATGGTGATGACGATAACAAAGTAAGGAATTTCAGTGAAACACGTAGCCTTTGCATCACTTATGGAGAGGCATAGGGACCACCACGTATCACTAGCATGTCTTCGTAATCGAATGATGCGTCAAATGTCGGGTCGAGACCAAATTCAATCGTGTATCTCGAACATGCCTAACTTGACAGTAAATATGTATTTAATTGTGCACACGTGTTTGTTTGTGTGCGAAGTGGATGTACATGTTACATACAGTGTCTGTTTGCATATTACATGATTGTCGTCAAATAGTGGTAGATATCGGAGCGGAAGTTCTTTCTACGGTGATTTTTGTTTTCGAACTTTTACATTTAGTCTTCAAAAAAATTGCATAAATAAATTCACTCCTAACATGATCCGAAGACTGTCATTATTTTAATTCTCAGGACAACACTAAAACTATGAAAAATATAATAATCAAACAACCTTCAGCGTTGGTCGGCAATTACTGCGGAATAACACAATAACTATAGATCTACACTGTACTGAGAAATTTCGATAACAACAATTCAATAACCTGTCACTTTCGTTCCCCGTACTACGTCGCTACTAAACTTTTGAATTTAACTGTAATTACATTCGATTTGATTGGAATTCCCACAAGCTGAACAAAGCTGTAGACACATAATAGGAAGTTGTCATAAGTTCGACAGTACACAGTCCTGATTGCTCTATTGTTATTATTTGTCTCAAGGGCCACTTAAACCACTTAACATGGATTAATTAATTAGTTTCCGCGCTCTAGTTGTGTTCAATTAAAAATCCTATTGTAGCAAGGTTTCATCGTATTTTTCGTTTTCATTATAGCTTGGCTGAGTGAGTATATAATGAGGCAATGGTTGGCAAATTCGACTCTACTAGTTTTTTATACAGCACAGTTTTTTTTTTAACTTTTGCGGTAGTTTTTTGCGGTGGTATTGTACTATAAACCTATGTTATGTTTCTAATTAAGGTTTTGTCTATGTTTGTTTTTGTTTTTGTAATTAATATCACGTCGGGTTCAAAATTTTGGGGAATAAACGTGGTCCCCCAAAATAGTCAAAAAGGAAAGATATCCTCTGTAATCGATTGGCCCATCTAGCGTACATGCCCAGGGCCTTTCGACCCACAGTTGATATCGGATAGTTCTCTAGATGTTGTTGAAATGTTTCCGGCAAATCACGTGATTGTTTCAACTTGTCACAAGCGCGTGAATTGCTTTGCTGGATACGTCAAAATATATCAAAAGGAAATGTTTATGATGACGATTGACGCCCACTGTAATACAGTAGACATTATGTACCATGTCTAATACTTCCAAAACATCATTCAACCTTTTCTTTCTTTCAATAAAAATGCAGTATTAAAATAACCGTAATAGAGTTCAAAACATTTTATTCACAACCCCAGTTTCATTTCCTGTAGATACGTCAGCGTTAATAGATTCCCTGTCGCCCCCGCGCCCCGCACCCGCGCCCCTCGGCGCATCCTCAGCCCAATGCCATGAAATTACGTGTCTGTGGATTTATAGTTCTGCTTTTTTTCCTGGCATGTGTTAAAGGATTGCTGTCGCGTGTGCTAAAGATTTGCTGGCTGAAGAAGATTTCTGCAAAAGTAATAACATTTTGTTCAGGAAAAACAAGATTTGGTTATTTGAATCGAAAAAAAAATCAATACTTTCGTTTCGATATTGTTCGATGCGAAACTGTTAAGATTCGCATCTCTATTTGTGAACATAACTGTTTTTATGTTTTTCAATCTTCACTAACTCTCCTGTCAACAATCAGAGAATTTCATAGTACTTGTAGGCACAAGTGCCAAATGAAAATAAGATCGTGGACGGATATTTGGCAGAGATATAGATTACTCCCAAAATAAGGACATGGGTTTCTTTCTATCCGGAAAAACGTGTTCAAAGTTGTGGGCAAAACTAAATAAAATTATAAATCTTTTAAATAAGATGTATATTATGTAGATAATTCTTTATTCAAAATCCTTAATATTCTACAACAGTTTGTGCATTACTTATGTTTCATCCTAGAGAAGGTAGAAGAAGAATTTGAAAAATATGTACTTGGGCTAGCCTTTTACTTTATCGCAAGCAAAACCGCAAGTCATAGCTAGCAATCCGCTAAGTCAACCAATTACGAGAACAAGTAAACGCAATCAGGCTAAGTACCGGGATATAGAGGGTGTGTTTCTAGCAGTATTTGTAAGATATTGGAAACTTTGCGCATTAACCGTAATGTCCATCTTGGGTGTTATCGAGTTTCCGCGAGTATTTTTCAGAAAGTAAAAGAGTTTTCAGAATTGACACATTATAAAGTCGATATTTGTTTAGATGCCTAATACTTCACCAAATGATATGTCTATTTACACCACGCGAGTAGGGTAAAATTGGGGCATCTGGATCAACAGTTTTCAAGTATTCAGTTTTCACACGAACAACGTGTGAAAACTGAATAAATACTTGACAACAGTTGATCCAGATGCCCCAATTTTACCCCATTGATCTATTCACGTATTCACACAAACGACGTATGAATTCAAAAACTTTGATCTATTCAAGTTTTAAAAAATCTTATCCTACCCATTGATCTATTCAAGTTTTCACACATAAGATTTGTGAATTCATCAAATCTTGATCTTAAAAGTTTTATAAAAATTCTAATCTGACCCATTGATCTATTAAAGTATTCACACAAACGATGTTTGAATTCATAAAACTTTGATCTATTCAAGTTTTACGAAATTATAATCTCATTGATCTACTCCAATTTTCAAACAAACGACTTGTGAACCTTTGATCTATTCAAGTTTTATTAACTTCCTATATTTTTCTCATTTAGTATTCAAATACTCACTTGTCTAATCTACTATTTAACTGTTCAAGTTACTATTTTATCAATATTCCTATGATTTAATAAGATAAGGTACCATCTATTTATCTATTCAAATCAATGAAACTAAAACAAAGTTTAAAAAAAATTTATTTGGTCCCCACCATATAATAAAACTAAGTACTACTTAAGTATAGGCTACACATTGTCCTTATCACTAAATATCTTATCATGATAAACACAGCATCATTTAAGTTTTTATTAAGTTTAATATAATCATAGAAAACTGAGGCAGTTCATTCAATAACATTTAGTTACAAATTAAAGTATATTTTGTTATCCATGCACTTAAGAATTTCTCTTACTCGAGGGTATAGTTTATCTGAATACAAGTTGCTTACAACATGCTGAGCACATATTTCAGCATGGCACTTGCAGGTTGATTCATCCGTAGATGAAAACTGATCAGCGCTATAAATCTCAATGCGAATTACTTTTTGTCCACGAACTGTTGTCTTCAAACTTGAGGTCAACTTCTTTGCTTCAATGACCTGAAATTCGTTCTGAGAGCTGCTGTCTTCACCATTATTTTGGTTTTCACAAAGATTGGCCATTTGCTGGTAATCAGGAGTTATTGGTGGGGACAAAATCCAGTTGGAATACTGAAAGAAAAGAATAATATATATCAGTTATATCACAGTATGAACTAGTCAATGTATGTGAAGTAGGTAATTGAATACTGTTCCAGGTTCCTTCTCTTGTAAAAACAGTAGGTAGGTACTTACCGACATGTTTGCGAGCGCAAGATAGCGGCGTATGTGGCTCGAATGACACTGTTCATACCCCTTTTTATAGGAAGCAAACCGTCTCCTTAAAGTTCAATTTAGCTCAATTTGTGTTGACTCACAAAATTTACTTTGCGTATTTTGTTTAGTATTCCTTAATTCATACAAATAAGAATGAGATTAATAAGGTAGATATGCATTAACCACTATACCATGTCAGTCCTTACTCTGATTGGTATAATAAGGATAGGTTACCCCACACAACGCAAGCAAAATAGGTCTTTATTTCTTTGCATTAAGTATGTCGCTGCGCTGCGCTGTGACAATGCTTCGCTTTGAAACCTCGTATGCGGTCGGGTGCGAACTCACTTATACTTACCTACTTCAGATGTCATAGACCTTAATAACGTAGTGGGGTGAAGGTTTGACTATGATGCAGTATGATGTGGATTTGATTCCAATCCTTTAGTTAGATCATACTAAACAGAGCAAATATGTACCTAATCCTTTTAATATTATAAACGCGAAAGTTTGTATTTGTGTATGGATGGATGTTCGTTTTACTCTTTCACACAAAAACTACTTACTGAACAGATCTGGATGAAATTTGGCACAGAGATAGATTATAGTCTGGAATAACACGGGAACGGGAATTACGCGGGTGATACCGCGAGGTGCTGCTAGTAGATATTGAATTTTAATATCTACTACCAGCAGTTTTAAATTTATGAAAACTTTGATAACGTTTCATAAAATTATGATAATGATAACATCCTTCTATTTTAAAGTTGGATAATACATAAAACGATTGAAGCTACTTTGAAACCTTACCTCCGGAATGTTAGCTAGACGAGGTTCCAACTGATATGAAGCTAATATTACAACGACATAGTATAAATCGTTATAGAAAGACAACTCTAAAGTTAACACAAAAACAGTTACTTAGTTATTTACACTTATTTACTTATAGACTTAGTACCTAAGTAGTACAATAAACCATCTAAAAGTTATAAAAATTAACCTTTAGTACATAGAAGGCTATTCTAATGATGATGATTAAACGAACTTATGTTACTGTGTTATTGTTTACTATGTCAACTATATTACGCTTTAATGTTTTGTCCTGACTGAATGTTGAAGTGGATTACTAAAATTTATTAAGCTGCATAAAAGTATGGGGAAACTGCAATACTTAGGTATATCAATATTTTATATTATAAATGTATGGTTATTTAAACATTCCGTTGTTAAAACTAATCAGTTGACAAATCATGATAGTTTACTTTAATAGATTTATTATAAATCGAAAATTACCTCATGATAAATTTAAGTAATAACTTATGAATTTAACACACCAAGGAAAGAAAGGTGATTCAATTAGTCGTTTGCTTAGTTTTATGAATTGCTGTCATTGCAATAATCGGTATCCGAATCGTACCATATTTAGAAAACGGAACGTGTATTTAAGCCGAAATGGGACTTCATTCTGGAACAGTTGTCTCTGGATTTTCGAAGCCATTTGTTTGAAGCAGAATAAAATAAAATCTTTCCAAAATGTAAGTAAAATTGAGCATTATATATTATCACTGTACTCTATTCATTCGAATCATTAGATCAATTCAATCAGTTCAATCATTTCATTCTACCTAACCTAATATTCAACAACGATTTCCTGTTTTTTTAAATAAATTAACTTTCTTTAATTATGTTCACAGGTCCAAGAACTCTGGTGCATCACTCCCTAGTATTCAATCTGATGAAGAGATAGCAGGGAGCTCAAAGAAACCTGTTGAACGGCCTCAGCATCAACCTGCTTCAAGGAAGCGGAAGCTTCCTGCTGTTACCCCGCATCGGAACTGCACCAGTTATGAGCTGTTCGGAACGGACAGTGAGGAGGAGGAGGATCATCACCGTGCAAGAAAAAACGGTAATAATATAGAGCAATCGATATTCACCATCAGATGTTCACGATACGCATATTGTCGATTCATGCGAACAAGTGTTACGGGTGAATATTTTGTTGTTTTAAAAACATATAATGATGATTGCATCACTTCATTGCAAAAGAACAAGTTATTCTTGAGCGAAATAATAATAAGAAATAGAACAAACAGTGATACTGAGGCATGGTCCTATCTTCAGAAATTTATAAAAGCAACGCAAAAAGAACTTCAACACTGTTTTGTATTCAATAGAGCTCCCCGGGACCATTGTTTAATAAGATCATTAAATCCTGCAGAACCCAAAAGAAGGAAAGCACACACACCATCGCCGCCGCCACCATCACCGCAACCACCTGCACCAACACCGCCACCACCACCTACGAAAGCAGCCAAGAAAAGCTATCAAACGGATCCTCGCCCGAGCACTTCAGCAAAAACATCGGCTCGGGACATTTTCGGATCCGATAGCGATGACGATGAGACCGCCGCCGCGTCGTCAACTAAAAAAGGTGTCGATATAATATCATACTATTCAAAAAGAGTAGCCAACGGGGGGATTGCCCGTCAAATAAACATGCAAAAAACAGGCTCTCACTTTATTGAGCTCAAGGTGTATAATTGTGAAGAGATTAAAAACATCCAACCCATGAATAGATGGCGCCATGCTGTCATTACGATTAAAAATCGTACAGACGACAACACGCCAGCATGGAACCATCTATCACAATTTATCAGGGCGACAAGACAAGAGTTTAAAAATTGTCGCGCTGATTTATTGAATGGGTAATGCAGTTATACACCTTAAGCTTGCAACAAAGTGTGAGCCTCTTTTTTTATTCATTAGACCTCACTAGTCTAATCGCTACTCTTACGTTTATATTTTTAAGAATATTTACTCGATAGTATTAAGTATTTCATGTTTACATATTAGGTAGGTAGGTATATATTACTTAATAAAGAATATTATTTTATTTTCATGTTTTTTTTTTCACAGCCATATCGTATCCTGATCAAGTAGCTGAAATGATTGAATGTGAGAAATGTCGAATTGAGATACCAGAAAATAACTATAGATATCATTTGAGAACAAATTTACATAAATCAAACTGCTTGATAAAAACTGAGTTCAATAATATTGACATAGTTGCAACAGCTTTTAAGAATCGAATTGTTACTTATCGCTTAAATCCTGCTCAGGATGTCGAGTACCTCACAATAGAGGCGATCCTAAGCAGTTATCAAAATGATATAATTAAATTGATAACAATGTCATTAAAGAAGCATCATTGTTTAAAATTGAACTTTGAACTGTATGCTTACTTTACTTTACCCAAGTCAAATGAGGAACAATTGAAGTCGTTTAACATGAAATATCAAATAATATACCAATGCACTGAGTTAAATGATGTTATTTCTAACTTGACCGATTATTTTATTGAGAGACTGTCAGAATTTGAACATAGTGAGTCTGGTTGGAGTTATTTGAGAATGAGTCATTTAGAAATAAACATAAATAAGTATTGTCCAATGAAAGGTGGTACATACATTGAGCTACCCCAGTCAATAAGAAACACTAAAAGTTGTATTAACATACAGAATAATGATAATTATTGTTTTATATGGAGCATCATGGCAGGACTGTTTCCTGTAAAGAATAATGTATGTAGATTGAAGTCTTATCCACATTTTTCTAACGTATTGAATATTAAGGGAATGATATTTCCACCGACTGCTTCAGATATTCGATTATTTGAAATGAACAATCCTGATATCAGTATCAATGTTTATGGCTTAGATAACAAAAGTACTGTGACTGGACCATTGTATTTTACGAAAAAAAGAAAGATTGATCATTTTAATTTGCTTTACATAGAAAAAGAAGGCAAAGGTCATTATTGTTTAATAAAAGATCTAATACGATTGGTACGACGTCAAATCACTCATCATAAGGGACACTGCTTTTTATGTGAAGCCTGTTTACAATTTTTTTGCACTGAGAAAAAGTACAGGTCACATAATTGTAACGGCATTTTGAGTGTGTTGCCTGAAAAATCATCTTTTATACAATTTAAAAATTATAATAGACAGCAAAAGATAAATTTTATTATTTATGCAGATTTTGAATGTCTTTTGCTGAATACTGATCAAATTTTAATGAACACTGAAAAGACGAAATCGCTAAAATTACATCAACCCTCATGCTTTGGATATTATATTTGTTGTTCACATGATCAAAACTTGAACAAGTATGTTTCATACAGAGGTCAAGATTGTGTTCAAGTGTTTATAAAACGTCTCATTCAAGATGTTCAAAAAATACAAACTATTCTGTCTAATAAAAAGCCAATGGCTTCATTAACACCTGCTCAAGAAACGGAATATTGTAACGCTACTGTTTGTCACATATGTAAAGAAGTATTATTTGATGACAAAGTGCGAGATCATGATCATATAACATCTGAGTTCAGAGGCGCGGCTCATTCTTATTGCAACTTGATTTATAAACAGTGCTCATTTATTCCAGTAGTGTTTCATAATCTAAGCGGGTATGATTCACATTTGTTTATCGAAGAGTTGACCAAACATAAAGGTAATATTAAAATAATTCCTAAAACGAATGAAAAATATCTGTCTATTAGCAAAGAAATCGAATGTAAGGAAGGATTAATTCAGATAAAATTTATTGATTCTTTTCAATTCTTGAGTACGAGTCTTGATTTGTTAAGTCAAAGTTTATCTATCAATGATTTTCAGCATTTATCGAAAAGTTTTAAAGGTAAAAATTTTGATTTAATACGAAAAAAGGGAATCTATCCATATGATTACATGAATGACTGGTCAAAATTTGAGGAAACACAATTGCCTGTTAAACATTGTTTTTACAACTCGATAACCGAGGAACATTTAAGTGAAAATGAGTACAAACATGCAAATGAGGTGTGGAATCAATTTAACATAAAGAATCTGGGGGAATATACAGATCTATATTTAAAAACAGATGTGTTGCTGCTGTGTGACATATTTGAAAATTTTAGAAGGACAAGTTTGCTGTATTATAAGCTTGATCCTGCTTATTACATCACATCACCTAGCCTAAGCTGGGATGCAATGCTTTTTCACACTAAAGTAAAACTGGAATTAATAAGTGATTTAGAAATGTATCAAATGCTGGAGAAAGGTATACGAGGAGGCTTGGCACAATGTTCGCTACGGCATGCAGTAGCTTCAAATAAATATATGTCGCAACACGATAAATCTGAGCCATCTTCTTATCTAGTGTATTTAGACTGCAATAATCTGTATGGTTATGCGATGACACAAATGTACCCTATATCAGAATTTAGATTCCTATCAAGCCGAGAAATAGAATATTTTGATGTGATGAATATTTCTGATGAAAATGATTTTGGTTACATTTTAGAGGTTGATCTAGCATATCCAGATCATTTGCATGAATTACACAAGGATCTACCTTTCGCACCTGAAAAGTATATTCCACCAGGAAGTAAATCTGAAAAATTAATTGCAAATCTGCATGATAAATTCAATTACGTAATACATTACATTCATTTAAAAGAATGCTTGAATCAAGGTCTGGTTTTGATAAACATCCATCGAATTATAGGATTTAGACAAGATAATTATTTAAAACAATACATAGATCTTAATACAACTCTCCGCCAGTCATCGAAAACAAAATTTGAAAAAGACTTTTTTAAACTACTCAATAATTCTATCTTTGGTAAAACTATAGAAAACAAAAGAAAACAAGTTGACGTAAAATTAGCAACAAAATGGAACGACACTCAAAACTCAACGAATAAACACCTTACAGCTGAAAAGTTGGTATCAAAACCAAATTTAAAGTGTATTCATGTTTTTTCTGAGAACTTTGCTGCTTTTCAGTTAAATAAAGAAAAAGTGGTATTAGATAGACCAATTTATATTGGATTCTCTGTTTTAGAGTACGCTAAACAACATATGTATCAATTTCATTATAATTTTATTAAAAAGATATATCCATCGAAAGATCAGGCTCAGCTATGCTATACTGATACCGATAGCTTGTTGTATTTAATATTTACTGAAGATTTTTATAAAGATATGCTAAGTAATATAGAACACTTTGATACGAGCAACTTCAAATCAGACAATGTTTATGATATTCCAAGAATAAACGAAAAAATTCCAGGATTGTTCAAAGATGAAATGGGGGGTGATTTAATAAACGAATTTATCGGCTTAAGAGCTAAACTCTATTGCATTAAAAGCATAAAATCTCAAATTAAAAAAGCCAAAGGAATAACTAAGACGGTTACTAGTAGATTGAATATTGATGATTATCATGATACACTGTATAGTAACATTGATACTAGATGTAGAATGAAACTTATAAGATCTATTAAGCATGTATTATTTACTCAGCAAGTAGACAAAAAACTTCTTAGTGGTAATGATGATAAAAGACAGATACAAAATGATAAAATACATACACTACCATGGGGTCATTGTGACACGATATTTTGATAACTTGTAATTAATAGATTAAGCGTAAAGTAGGTACATGCACCTAGTGCTTAGTCTTTATTCTGTTAAACTAGCATAGTTATGTGTATTTAATAAATAAGATGAATTATAATAATTTTTTATTACCCCTTCTGCCTTATAACTGATTGATCGGATTCTAATGGTCAATAGTTATTTTCAGGCTTAGTTATATTTAATAAGTAACTGACATGTTTAATGCAACCGCTAACTGTTTTGTATAATGAACGAGTAATAGAATATAATAGGCTGCTCAAAGAAATCATACTCAGTTGATGATTTGCACCAGTAACAAACTCAGTTTATTTATGAGATAAGTATCTGTTCTCTATCTGTTCTATAAAAATCACATCAATAATGAAACTAATTAAGCAGAACCTTTCTCTAGAAGTGAAAAATCTAAGCATAGAAGACTATGAGCATCGTATAAAGCATAGTAAACTTCTACCAAATTCAATTCGATGTATCATTTGTGGACCATCAAACTGTGGTAAAACAAATGTCATGATTAGTTTACTACTAGATAGGAATGGTCTTAAGTTTAAAAATATCTATCTTTATTCTAAAACAGCATTTCAACCAAAATACTTATTTTTAAAAGAAGTATTGAAAAGAGTTCCAGGTATAAGTTTTTTTTGTTTTAACTTGAATGAAGAAGTAATACATCCGAATAAAGCTCTTAAAAATTCTGTTATGATATTTGATGATGTTACTTGCGAGAATCAGACAAATATTCGGAATTATTTTGCAATGGGGAGACATCAGGCGATAGATTGCTTCTATCTTACTCAAACCTATTCAAAAGTACCAAAACAATTAATACGTGATAATGCAAATCTAATAATTGTGTTTAAGCAAGATGAAATGAATTTAAGACATATGTATTTGGAACATATCAATTCAGACATGGAATGGCCTAGGTTTAAAAATATGTGTTCTATGATTTGGAAAGAACCTTATAATTTTTTAATAATAAATAAAGATTGTCCATTAAACTGCGGTAGATATAGAAAAGGGTTTGATATTTTTATTAACCTTGATTAATGAAATATTCAGCACAGTGTATATAAAGTCATAGAATGTATGATGAAGATTCAGTTTTATAAATACTTTATACGATAAAAGTTGTGTATTTGATTGTTCTGCTTTTGTTTTTCAATATATTTATGCTATGGAGCAAAATATAAAAGAACAACTGATTAAGTCAGTCAGTGCCATTAAAAGTAAGCTAAAGCAAATTCAAGATGATGATGATAAACTAAATTTAACATTGAATAAAGTTTTCAAACCCGTAGCAGAACCAATAAAAGCCCTTACAGATTCAGAATGCTTCCTGAAAAATAAAAAACATCATAAAAATAAAAACGTAGACAAAGATATTGCAAATATCTCCCCATCAATCTGTAGCTCAGATTATCAGGATTTAAATGACAATGAAGAAAGTTTTATGGACGAAAGTGAAAACGATAATATTGAAACTTCAAAAGGTGATATAGATTTTACCAACACTATACCTTTCGAAAGATCACTCAGCAAACAAGACATTGAAGAAATTTATGAAGGTTCTCTTAATATACCCTTTGGAGTTAGAAAAGAAAGTTCTGGTTTTTTAATTGGTAATACAAAAGTAAATCTAAAAGTAATAAATGATCCGACAAACAGCACATCAAAGCAAATTATAAATATTAATGCCAAGAATTATGCATTGACTCCCGGTCTTCGAGAACTATTACTTCGTAAAACACCAAACTTGTCCCTAGTTACACCTGGTGATCAAAAAGCTTATAAATACATTCTTACTGAAACCAATGCTCATAAAAGAAATTATGATCCGTGTGGACAAATCAAAGGTGATAAAAGTACCAAGTATCGTGAAATTATAAGACCTCTTTTCATAGAAAGTTCAAATGATGATGATGATTCATGTAGCATAAAAGATTCTAAATTAGGGAATGGACTACCAACTCTAAAGAAATATAAACCTAATACTGAATTCATTTTTTGGGATGATCCAAATGAACTAATTGAGAGACTGAAAATGTTAATAGCATCAAGAGATTCGGGTAACAATAATCATGACAATGAAATTTTGTCAATAATTGAAGAATTGAAAGAAGCCGGTATTATAAAAGAGTAAAAAAATAGAATATCACTTCAGTATCAAAGAGCTTTTCAAACATGAATGTTGATAAGTTCGGTCATCATCTGTTTAAGAAAAGTTTTGACAAACATGAATGTTTGCTCAAATATTCAAGTGATGGAAATCTAAGTGCACAAAACAAAAGCATAAAAAATTTAAAGATTCCTATTCATGCTGATGATTGCTGTACAAAAGATTATGTAGATGGTTTAATAGAAAAGCTCATGAGTAAAATTAAAACCTTGGAACAACTTAACAATGAAATTATTGCAAAAATTCGTAACATAGAAACCACTCATAAAAATGAGCAAGGCCAACGTCGTAAATGAAATTTACAGAGCTGCAAGAGTTAACTTTCCTAGACGACATGTGATTTTAAAAGATATAAATGATTTGTGGCAGGCTGATTTGATTGACTTACAAAAAATATCCAAATTTAACAATGGATACAAATACGTGTTAGTAGTGATTGATACATTTTCAAAATACGGTTGGACATTTCCTTTAAAGCGAAAGACCAAAGATGAAGTATTTGCTGCATTTCAAAGTTTATTTAAATCAAATCTCATACCAAAAAACTTGCAAACTGATTTGGGGACAGAATTTTATAATAATAAAATAAAACAACTTACTCAAACATTCCACATAAATCATTATTCTACGTATTCCACTAAGAAAGCTTCAATAGCAGAGAGATTTATTAGAACAATAAAGACAAAACTATTTAAACAGTTTGGTATGAATGGTAACTATGTATGGGTTGATGGTACTTTAGATAAAATTATTGCATCATATAATGATTCGTATCACAAGACAATAGGATGTAAGCCTCTTGAAGTAAGTGATGGTAATAAGACAAAGATAATTGAAAGAATGGCTAAATTGAACTCATCGCCAAGTAAAAAAAAATATAAACTAAAAGTCGGTGATTTTGTGCGAATCAGTAAGTATAAAGGTACTTTTCAAAAAGGATACACCCCTAATTGGTCAACAGAAATATTCAAAATCAGAAAAACACAAAGCACTGAACCAGCCACATATTTATTAGAAGATATGAGGCATCAACCAATTTTAGGATCTTTTTATGTACAAGAATTACAAAAAACTAAATATCCAAACATTTATCTTGTTGAAAAGGTGTTAAAAAAATCTAAAAACAAAGTGTTTGTCAAATGGTTAGGACTACCAAATAGTGAAAACAGTTGGATTAAGAATACAAATGTTTTATAAGCATGAACAATAATTTAAGGAAGCATTTTCCTATTCTAAGTTCAGTCTAATACAGGCAATGAAAGAAAGCAGTCTTATTAATTGGTTAATAAATCATTTACCTTTTGAAGTTCATCTACCAGGGTATAATTACTGTGGACCAGGAACTAAGCTTATAAAAAGGCTTGAAAGAAACGAAAGAGGTATAAATAAGTTAGACGAATATTGTAAAGATCACGATTTAGCTTACAACGCATCACCATCTTTAGCCGATCGTCATTCAGCTGATATTAAACTAATGAAGATGGCTAGAAAACGTATTGGAGCTGCGGATGCAACCTTGCAAGAGAAAATGGCAGCTCATTTAGTGAACAAAGCTATGCTTATGAAAGTGGCTTCTGGTTCTGGATATAAGAAAACATCTGCTATGACCTCTAGTAAAGGGCATGGTTTAAAGAAACATCTAAAACATGTGATTTCACATACTAAAAATACCTTAAAAAAGCTCAAGCCCAAATGCAAAAAAATGGCAATCAAGTTAGCCCTTGCTGCTGCGAAAGAAATGTCAACAGAACTAGGTATAAAACTTCCACGCATTATCCCTGTTCCAAAGAGTGGTGGAGTGTTACCTTTAATAGCAATTTTTGCGGGATTATCAGCTGCAGGTAGCTTAAGCGGTGGTATTTCGGGAATCGTTAAAGCAATCAATGAATGTAAGGAAGCCAAACATCGTCTAGCTGAACAAAAGAAACATAATGAAAAAATAGAAGCTATGAGTATTGGAAAAGGTCTAAATCTTGAGCCTCATAAAGACGGTTTTAGATTGCATGTATCGCAAAAAAACTAAGCAGCAGGCTACCTAATCGAGCTCTCACTAACATCGACATTATCAATCACTCACGAAGCATCCCACATTTTCGAGGAGTATTTATGAGAGATCAGTTACCTAAACATCCAAACAAAAAAGAGTGTGGTATTATGAATTTAGATAGCTCTACTAATTCAGGTACACATTGGGTAGCCTACGCAAAATTTAGAGATTATGTAGAATATTTTGATAGTTATGGAAATTTGAGACCACCAATTGAATTAATACAATACCTTGGAGATAAAATTAATTACAACTATTCAAATATTCAACAAGACCATCCATTTAACTGCGGACATCTTTGTATCAAGTTTCTAAAAGAATTTTGGAAATAAGAAACTATAAAAAGTATCAATAACAATAAAAACTTCAGTGTTCAATCATGTCTACAACAATTACCATTACTGGGAATGAATCTGTACTTGAATCATATTTTCATCCTTCATTACAATTAATCGAGAGATATGAATGTGCATTGTTATATTTTTCAGCCACAAATTCAGTGCCTAACATAAATAGCTCAAACAATTTATTTATTTACGGTGATGATTGTCAACAGGTTGAAATACCTGACGGAACTTATGATTTGTATGACATTCAAGATTATTTATCAAAGAATTTAATTGAATCTAGCATCATGCTTATCCCTAATAATAACACTTTGAAATGTTCTTTATTTTGTTCAAAGACTGTTCATTTTGAGAAAGATAACAGCATAGGTCAGCTTTTAGGGTTCAGGAAACGAATACTAGAAGCAAATAAATGGCATGAGTCAGAGAGTTTGGCTAACATTCCATCACTGTCTATGATACGAATCGAATGTGATCTTATAAATGGCTCGTACATTAACGGTTTACCTTCACATATAATTCATGAATTTATACCCAACACACCACCAGGATATCAATTCATTGAAGTTCCAAATAACATCATATACTTTCCAATCAATAAAAACAACTTATCATCGCTTACTGTGAGGATAGTGGATGAAAACGATAGACTTATAGATTTTAGAAAACAACTTATACAGCTGCGTCTTCATTTAAGAAAATCAGAATGATTGTGTTTTATAAAACCTCTAGCAATACTGCAAACTCTGACAATAAACTTCAAGGTGTTCGAGTAGAAAGACGTCTTAAAGCTGTGAAAAGAAAAAAAATTACTAAAAATAACAAACTGTTCCTGAAAGCTCTTGGATTAAAACTATGAGTATTCTTCAGATTTTAGATATGCCTCAGATTGATAATTCAATCGAAGGTTATGAGATTCATACCTACAACCCCTATAACAACAGTTTTAGAGAAAATGATGAAATCAGAATCCCCATCCATCAACAGGATGTATATTTATTACCATCTGCAAGTTTCATATATGTGGAAGGACAGGCAACTATAATTGGGGAAGATAAGCTCCCTATTCAAAAACTTGTAGACTTTACCAACAACCCTTTTATGTTTTTGTTTCAAGATATACGTTATGAAATGAATGGGATTGAAATTGATAGAACAAAAAATGTTGGTATTACATCTACACTTAAATCTTACATATCTATGAATCCCGGCGAAAGTAAAGCATCCGCCATGTGGGGATGGAAATTAGACGGTTTTAAAAACAATGGTTATTTCAGCGCCAACATTCCTCTTAGTAAAATACTAGGATTTGCAGAGGATTATAATAAAATCATAATGAATTGTAAACATGAGCTAATACTGAATAGAGCGAATAGTAACATAAATAGCGTTAAACTTTTAGAAAAAGAAGATATTAAAATAGATATACAGAGAATAAAATGGCGTGTACCTCATGTTAAGGTATCAGATAGGGAAAGATTGTCCCTTCTCAGACATTTAGAAAAAGATAAAGCTATACAAATGGCTTTTAGAAATTGGGATTTATATGAATATCCTTTATTACCTAAAACTAAAAAGCATTCATGGTCAATAAAAACAGCATCACAATTAGAAAAACCTCGCTATGTAATCTTTTGTCTTCAAACAAAAAGAAAAAACGTTAAATCAGCAGACTGTTCACAATTTGATCACTGTAAACTTACTAACGTCACACTGTATCTGAATTCACAATATTTTCCCTATGAGGCACTGAATGTGAAATTTGATGATAACAAATACAGTATATTATACGAAATGTACACAAAATTCCGTCAGTCTTATTACAACCATTCGGTGGATCCGTTGTTTAGCCTGGAACAATTTAAAGAAAAAGCCCCGTTGTTTGTCATCGATTGTTCACGACAAAACGATACTATTAAGACTGGACCTGTTGATGTACGCTTGGAAATCGAAACATCATCTGATATCCCTGACAATACATCAGCATATTGTCTTATTTTTAATGAACGATTGATTGAATATAAACCGCTCAGTAATATTGTTCGGAAATTATCATGAGCATCATTGTGGATGTGCAAGGTTTTAAAACAGATGAAAATAAATTTATCTTAAAAGAAATTGCTGTACAATTCGGGAGACACCATGCAGTTGTTTTATTATTCAAACCGCCATCTCCATTTTATAGCTTAAGTAAATCAGAAAGAAGACAATATATAAGTTGGATAGAAAAAAACAGAGGTATATTTTGGAATGAAGGGTTCATTCATTATAAAGATCATAAACAAATCATTAGAAACCTTTTAAAAGGAAAACATCGAATCTTTACGAAAGGAAAAGAAAAAGTAACATGGATCAAAGATATCTTGAATGCATCACCTAATGTGTATGTTTATGATTTAGAAGATATTCACTGCCCCAGTCTTCCAGGCTTGTATAAAACATATGAAGATTTGAAAGATATTTTTTGTTGTGCTTGTCATGATAAGTTTTGTGCTCTAAAGAATGTACTTTGTTTAAGAAAATGGTGTGATGAAAATAAAATGTTTTGAACTTTTTAGTAGTTTCTTTGATTTGAATAGACATTATAAAATATCTTACGCATATAAATCATTCAAAGGCTGGAAATTGAATAGATAGTAACTTGAGCAGTAACAATAGAAGATTAAACAGAAGAGAACTTGAACTAGATAACGATATGATATGAAAATAAGAGTTCTCTCTACTCTTGCAATATAAAACTTCATTAGATCAATGGCAGGAGTATTTGTACCTAGCGATACTGTTTTCAAACGTTAACAGTGTAAAAACTGAATAATAAAAACTGTTGCTCAAAAGTAGAATGATTAGTATAACACAAAGTTTTACGGATCGTTTGTGTGAAAAATAGATCAATGGTAAAATTGGGGCATCTGGATCAACTGTTGTCAAGTAATTATTCAGTTTTCACACGTCGTTCGTGTGAAAACTGAATACTTGAAAACTGTTGATCCAGATGCCCCAATTTTACCCTACTCACGCGTTTTTAAATAAAAATAATGGCATTGTATTTCGTTATGAATAAGTATCGAAACATTTCGAAAATATAGCAATTTCAATTCGTCTTCACATATCCGACAGTCTTAATAAGAAATTAGACATTTCACAACATAAATTATATATTTTGAAACCTGTTCATTACTAGTTTTACACAGGGTTTCAAAAACAGAGCTATTAATATCGGCGGAGCAACGATCCGTGGGCATGACAAACGAGGTCCAGCACTATGCTGTTAAGCTTTTATGGTGTTTTATCGCTTGGCAAGTCATTTGAACGGATTTAAGTTTTCCACTGGATAAAATATGCTATATTTGGCGTTATAAACTACATAAAGGGTTTGTAATCTTTGAATTAATCTTGGTTTAGGTATAATAGTTGGTCGAAAATGATTTCAAAAACAACGTCTTTTATCTTCAGAGTTTATTTTTGATAAATATTTTCAATGTAGTCAGAAACTAGTAGTCATGTTATGATTAATGTGACTTGAAATAAAACGTTTCTTTATACTAGCAGCTCCAAGGCGACAACATTTTGTGAATATTTTTGTGAACGTCAAACATTCAACATCTCTACTTGAAAATGCGATTCTAAAGAGACTTATAACTTGATACCCTATTTTAGCTGTAAAAGTTACATATGCTTTGCGCTTTGTACGTACACAGTTTGTTTACGGAAAAAGATTTTTCACTATAACTTCTCTAAGTATAGGCACAGACAATACAATAACCAGTATACCTCATAAGCAATATTCCATGGCAAATAGCCTCCGTCGCATCTCCAATATCATTCGAGAACTTAAATAGAGTTCATGTTACGTTATCCGGCAGAGGCATTGTAAGGTGTCTAAAGTATAGGAAAAGAGATGAAAACGTTTAGTGGATATTTTCATGTACTTAATTGATGTATATAAAATGAACTGTACAAGCGATATTCTTTGAAGAGCTCTCTCAATATTATCTTTGTGACTCTAGACCCATTCCGACGACCCTGTATTAACATCAAATGACCCCTAGTCCATTCCAAAGTACCTAACCCCTAACAGCTATTATTCAAACGAATTTGGACCTAAGCATCCCATTAATAAGACCGAAAACCTTATCCTATAATCGTGATACAAAGTGGTACTAATTGGAGAGAAATTATTTGAGGCAAAGATAATAATTATAGCAGTTGAATTTAAATGATTAACAAAATGGAGCAATTTTACTAAATTCGTAATTAAATTTATCATGAGATCTCAATTGATGCATTTTATAGCAGTATTAGCGGTTCTTGGAAAGATTTTGGATAACCGTTCAATTAAAATCGGTCTTGAATCAATTCTGAGAGCCTACTATAGTTTTGCACCAAAGTACCAAAATGAAAACCTTTTCAATGTAGATCTTCATGTAAGTAGGTACTTGGTATTGACGACCGATGTGGCGCGGTGGGCGAAGGTCCGCCTGCGACGCAGAAGGTTGCGGGTTCGATTCCCGCCACGGAACAAATTTGTGTACGATCTGCAGAAATTTGTTCCGTTGGTCTGGGTGTTTTCTATCTATAAAAATATATATCTATCTGTGTAAAGTATTGTATTAAGTATATCAGTCATCTAGTACCCATAACACAAGCTCTGCTTAGCTTGGGGCTAGATGATGCTGTGTGGACTGTCCGGAATTATTTATTTATTTATTTATTTACTACCGATGACCTGTGCGAATCACTTAAGACGCAAACCGGATCTAAAGTGGCACCCCCACTTATTTTATCATATGATTCCGTTAAACAAACGATTTACAAAATTCACACGTACAGTTTGTTAAACCTGTCATAAGCTATTTTTTAATGCATCTGTAGTAGTTTTATTTTGTCTAGTTTAGGAAGAGATACGAAGTTGTCTTTACAGCTGCCAAACTCTATTTTCGTTTAATGACAAAATAAGTGTGGGCGCCACTTTAGGTGCTGTTTGCGCCTTAAGCTAAAATGAAAAGAAGCTCTACTCAGTAGGGGTGGTGCAGGGCGCGTAATGTGTGGAAAAAACACAACAAACTATACACAAAAACTGTATATAATATTACGGTTTTGGTGAACTGTGCAATGAACTTAGTAAATACTAAGGATTATCCCTTTCAACGAAAACGCACCCACACATACAAATTTATGGACTATTCAAAACTTGTAGGTAGACGTAATTTATCGATCCCATCTTGACAAAGAACCCAAATATAAGTCATCAAAATATATTTTCCGCAAAGCTGTCAATAAAAACCATTCACTAGAAAATATCTACAATAAAAATTCTAGCTTTATATTACCGCGAAAGCTAACGTGCTTTTGCTTCAAAAACCCGATAATTTTCTTCCGAAAATTCGTTGCGGAAAAACGTTATTCGAAACGTTTGCGTGAAGCCCTGGATTAAATGAATCCCGTTATCCGTTATTTCAGAACGATAACGGTTCTTTTGGCAATTAAAGAAACATTTCGGCTAATGTTTTGTTTTAATCGTCACACGGTTTGTTTTGTTCCAATGGCCTGTTTTGCGGACCACTAAGCTTGACCATTCTTTCATCTATCGTCATTAAGGTAATGATATGGTCCGATATAAATAATTCGCGATGGAATGGGAGATCAGTTGTAATGTTGTCTGAAAAATTATTTATTTTATTCGAAAACTAAACTAATGTTAAGACCTAACCTAAGCTGAATACATGTAAGCAAATAAAATTTAGGTATTTTAATGAGATACTTTATGTAACCTACCTAAGTTCTGATCTTCCTTTATTCTTTTTGATCATCCCACGGAAACACTACGCCTTTCTTGGGGTCTAAAGTAGACTTGGTTCTGGATCAAAGCTAGTTAGGTACCAAATTTCGTTGAATGTTAATTGTTAAGCCTTCAAGCTCAAACGACTAAACCATTTGAGCGTGAAGTAATATACATACATACATACATACCTGTTTACAAAGTTTCGCCTTTATTCTTATAAAAGTGATGATCCGAATTGTCGAATTGTTTGTTTGATCAGAAGGAGCAAGAAAGTCTAAGGCACGATATAAGTACATTATATGCATTTAAGTATTAGTTGTTGAGCTTTGAATTTTTCCTAGTGTAGAGTATCACTACATAGTATAAAACAAAGTCGCTTTCTCTATCCCTATGTCCCTTTGTATGCTTAAATCTTTAAAACTACGCAACGGATGTTGATGGGTAGACTAATTCAAGAGGAAGGTTTATACGTATAATAAAACCGTGTGAAGCCGGGTGGGTCACTAGTATTCCTATATACCTAACTTCACTCTACATAGACAGCAGTGTAGATTTATGTTTTCTTTTTATTTAATATTACTTATTGTTATCTATTTTATTAGAATATTATTTTATTTAAACACGTGTAAAATTAATTCGTTGTATTTGAATGTAATGGTGTAAGTAATTTATCCTTCTCGTCATCCAACTCATGCTGAGACAGAGCCAATTTTATAGTCAGACTGCTTATTAAATAATAATAATATGTATATTATGTACTTTATTTTGTTTCGTATTCGTTATAGACATAGGTAGTGTAATTAAATATCTTTTTGTGGCGTGTCGTGTCACCTCTAAAGAATCTTTTTGCATTGAGCAAAAACTAATTCGTGTAAGATATTTCCTCGTCAGACCCCTTTCAGAGGGCTTATTAAGAATTAATCCGGGACTCGTTGGGTTGAAATATTACGAGGGATGATCCCTTGGAGAGGAAATCCCGAAGACCTGTCTTAGGATGGTTTTTAGACTAGTGCTAGCTACTTTATGTTTTATGATTTACTTCTTATCTACATATAGATAGGTAGATAGATATAATTTATTGCCACAAATAATACATATTTTGGTTAGTAGTATCTTAAATCCTATGTTAGGTTTATCTAGATACTAGGGTTCTCATGTACTAGGTACTTATGCTTAAAGCTTAACACGCATAATAGGCAGTGTCGCATTCAAACACAGCGGTGTACGTGTAAATAATATAAACTTTCCTCTTGAATCACTCTATCTTGACTTTATATTACTCTATTTCTATGTAGTATTTATATAATTCGAAATTATATGAGAAAAAAAACAACTATATATGACGACTTTAAGCTTAAACAAAACTTGATAGCGCTTCTCCTACATTTTTCAACATTTTTTAGATTTGAAGTGTTTATCGCCTCCTTAACCTAATCATAGTTTAACTGGAAGCCGTCTATTATCAATCTTATCAATCCGATGACTACGCAAAGGCCTAAACCGATTGCACAGTTGCCCGATACCCGGTACAATCGGACCCGGGTGTCCAAGTATTGATCTCATCCGGTTGACACAGAATTAAGACCTTTATACACCAGCCTTAAGCCATCATACGCCCGGCCACAGCTGGCTTTCGAAAGTGGTACTTAAACTTATGAAGTCAAAGCTGAAATTTGAAAGGAATACGATATAAACGAGAATGGAATGAAAATTGGTTCGAATGTTGAATACAGTTCGAATAGAATCAATTATGGATTTATACAATTCTTTATTTGAATTCAGCTTTACTTATTGTTACGTGATATTGGATTCTATTTGACCGTGTAACTAGAGTTCAATTCAATATGATAGAATAATAAAACATGCGATTATAACGCGGTTAATCTAATAACACTTTGAATTGATCTCTATGATCAAAGGGATAAAGTTTTTATTTATGTCTTGTACGAACCATTAGGTGCGGTCTTCTAATCTGCCATAGTTTATTAAACAGTTAGTACCTACTTGGGTAATACCTCGTTTGAGTAATCTGATCGTTGACTCGCATTTCTTTGATATTCGAGTTTATTGGATACTAGCTGCGCCCCGCAGCGTCGCCCGCGGGGAAATTGAACTTTATACCATAGCAATAAAGCTCAAATTGACTACGTTTTAGTTACAAATCATTTGTATGGGAAAAAGAAAAGGGCTATTTTTAGGGTTTTTCCAGCAATAATTCTAATTTTTTTCTCGCCGTAAAAACCATCCTTGAACATCAACGAACATTTTAAAAAAAAATTTGGCCAAATTGGTCCAGGCGTTGTTGAGTTATGCGCTTACCAACACATTTTGCGATTCATTTTTATATTATAGATGGGGCTTGACATGGAAAGTAAATTAAGTTCTATGAGCTAGAGAAAAAGGTTTCTTATTTAAGTGGTTGGGAATCCTAATGTGTAAGTACTTGCTAATATTATAAACGCGAAAGTTTGATAATAGCCTTTGATTCTTTTCAGGGCTACGATTAGTTAAATTCAAGCCCAAACCATTCAGTATTTTTGCGTGCAGCAGGGGAACTAACATCCATCTATCCATACATCCAATCAAGCTTTCGCGGTTATAATATAAGCGAGGATCTTGGCAATTACCTCCTTTTTTACGGTAGGATTCACAAACATCCCTCTGGATTTTATCAACGTTTTTGCAAGTCAATGTTCACAAACAAGGGACAAAAACGATGAATTTCATCGCAAGTATACGAACTGGGTCAGAGCGCCGCGACAGATGCGCTCTTGAATGTGCTACATACGAGTTATATGACCTTTATATGAGTTTTAGAAGCATCTTCTAGTGATGGGATGAAGGTACTTGTGACCCGATTTTGGCAAACTCCAATAAATAAATATATAAAACCAGCGTAGTGGGTGCGTGGTTTTTTACTATACCTATAAAAACGGCAACATGACCAATGGCCACCACACTAATTATGCTACCACACTTGTTGTGATCAAGGGCTACAACTCTCGTTGTGAACAATGACCACCACACTTTTATTACCAATGTCCACCCCACTAATTGTGCTACCACACTCGTGACCAATGGTCACCCCACTAATTGTGCTACCATACTCGTTGTGACCAATGGCCACCCCACTAATTGTGCTACCATACTCGTTGTGACCAATGGCTAACACACTCGTTGTGAGCTCCCTATAAAATAATACTTTAACAATCCTAATTGGAAGCGTCGTTAATACTTTACTTTACCTATATCTTTACACACAGTTTGGTATAAATAAGCATAGCATTACACGAGATGATCAATCTTCGTAAAATTCACTCCCACGTGCTCCAGTTCCCCATAAACCGTATAATATTCCAACTTCATCATAATTGCATCATAATAAAATGCTCATAAACGCAGCTAAACTGCACTTCAGCTGCAGTACAGATTTTAATGCATTTTTACGAGTTTGTTTTATGCTGTCTTGAAGTATTGAATGCAGTAAGCTATTGATAAATCATAAGATTCACACGCGGAAGTCCGTATATTTAATGGAATGGATTGTTATGCTTGCCTCTATAATTCAAAGTGGAATCTGTCATAGTTCGGTGGTACAAACACCAGGATAGTTTGTTGAAAAATAATATCTGGCATAGATATTATTACGTTATATTTTATCTAAAATCTTTAATAGAAACTCAAGCTGAGTTTAGGGCTAGGACTGTGCAATTTGTTCAGCACTTTTTATTTATAAAAATAAATAAATAATACCGGACAGTCCACACAGCATCTAGACCCAAGCTAAGCAGAGCTTGTGTTATGGGTACTAGATGACTGATATAAGTACTTCATCATCAACCTATATTAGTCCACTGCTGGACATAGGCCTCCCCCAATGAGCGCCATAGCGCCCTGTCTTCAGCTTGACGCATCCAGCATCTGCCAGCAGTCTTTCGCAGATCGTATTCCACCTGGCCAGAGGGCGTCCTACGCTACGTTTACCGAGTCGCGGTCTCACAACCGTACAATCTGCCCAAGGTAAGTATACTCGGAAACAATTTCAAGAAGGTGACCATCTACGACGATCGGTCCCGGAACAATGTGGACATTGATCATGACTTTGGTTTTATCCAAATTCATGCCAAGACCGATACATCGCGAGGCTGAAGCTAGGCCGTCCAGCATGTGGGTCAGCTCCTCTAGCGACTCCGCCATTACGACTATGTCATCAGCGAATCGCAGGTGTGAGATGTAATCGCCGTTTATGTTAATGCCCTTACCTTTCCAGTCCAGCGTCTTAAACATATCTTCCAATGCGCTCGTGAACAGTTTCGGGGATATGACATCCCCCTGTCTCACTCCTCTGCGCAATTGGATAGGTTTAGACTGCTGGTCCTGTACTTGGACACTCATAGTGGCAGCTTCATAGAGACACCTCAGCACTTCGATGTAACGATAGTCTACTTGGCATCGCTGTAAGGATTCCAGAACAGCCCAGGTTTCGACGGAGTCAAAGGCTTTCTCATAGTCCACAAAAGCGAGACACAGATATAAGTACTTAATACAATATATTACTTAGATAGATATTTTTTTTATTATAAATAGAAAATACCCAGACCATAGAAAACCAACCAACCATTATTTATTTATATACTAGCTGACTCGCTCGCTGTTTCCTTCGCGTGACTTTAGCAATACCCCATATTATTTAACAACCTTAGGATTCGAATTTCCATGAATCCTTTCTTGGCAGGTGCCTACGTCCTAAAATGAACCTCCATGCAAAATAAGAACTATGTAGCTCTTGTAGTTTCAGAGATATTATCTTGATTGGGCACACAGTTTTTTCTTACCTACATGGAGAACTATGTAATAATACAGAACTCACTTTTCATAAGTCTTACATGAACGATGGGGTAGAGTAGGTATCTTCTTGGCAAGTGGTGAGTGGAAGAGAAACTACTACTACTTTAGGAAAGGTAGAGTAAGTAATTTAGTTAATCTATGGGGAACAAAATTAGTTACGCAAAAGGGAAGCCCCATCGCTCAACTATTCACCGTTTAACAATGAGGAGCAAACTTTGTAACGTAAAAAGAAAACCCCTTGCTGAACTTTTCTCAGTTCGTAAAATAGAAAACTGGCAAAAACTTCCAGCAAAAAAACTATTGTTATGGATGGTTCGATAATGTACAGTTGTACATTCGATAGTAGTATGTTCTGAATCCTAATTCTCTTCCAAAAAGCTGCATCTCTGCACTTGAGCGACGTGAGAGCGACACGCATTGTGCCATCAAGTAAAGCGTGCCCAGAAAGCTGCCACAACGCTGACCCAAATCTGCGCATTGTGCCCTAATGCTCTAATAACTGCTTGCGTGCGGACGTTATGCTCTTTATTTACTGTTGCACTTTATTTGCGGCTTACAATTACCGGCGCTGGCTTTAATTGAAAGGAAAATGCAGGCATTTAGTTGAAAGATAAATGCAGGCGTTTATAGGGTTTAGTTCATTGCAAATACAGAGTTCAAATGTCATGAATTATAGTTTAAACTGACATTATTTTTGACCCTCATGAAGCTCGTCTATTAAAACAAATGAATAGTGAAGTAAAAAACGGTCGCCCACGAAGGATTTTGACCCTCATGAAGCTCGTCTATTAAAACAAATGAATAGTGAAGTAAAAAACGGTCACGAAGGATTCCATACCATTAATTATGAAAACGGCAAAAAAATCTTATCTGTGGTCCCCTTCAATATCTATTTTGTTATGTTTTTAATACTTGTTATAGCTGCAGAAATACATCATCTGAGAAAATTTCAGCTGTCTATCAAGATTCATGAGATATAGCCTGGTTACTGACGAACGGACGGCGAAGACTTAGTAATAGGATACCGTTATACCATTTGGGTATGACGGGACAATTTTGTTCAGCGTTCGAACAGATTTGGTAGTATTTTCACAGACTCGGGATCGAGTCAAATGTTGCCTGACTCGTCATCGTGATTTTGTTTCGTGAGGGCATGCATATGAAACTTGTTAATCGATAACGAAACATATAAAAGCTTGTTTATATCCTCGAATTTACATACGTTTACCCGCAATATGAAAAAGCATAAATTTTAATGCATGCTTTGAACTACATCTATGCCGAATTTCATTCGTACTGTAGTTTTTAGCGTGTAAAGGGAACAAAATTCCAAACTTTCAGATTGATAATTTAAGTGACGTATTCTTTTTATTTGGAACGATTTCGATCAAAATTGGAATCAGTACTACCAACCTTCAAGCATTTGGTATTTTCGAACGTGAATCGAAAATCGAACGAAACGATTTCAAGTGTGGGTGTGTAAACATCCACACCAAGTTCAGGCCAAACCAGTGTGGTATAAAATATTAGCAGAATATTGCGAGTGGCAAGTCTCGTTCCGACTACATTTAGTTTACGAATTCGAAATCGGTGCGAAGGCTGCCATCAATATTTTATGTTGTCGAATCCCGCATAAACCGAATACAGTATGATTTTTAAGTACCTATTTGTTGGTTCCGTATTACATGGTTTTACTATGAATACGACCATCTAATAAGCTAATCTTTGGCACCATAGCTAACAGAATAATAATAGTGGCTAACTCGTATTGTGTTAATTTTTTATGACATAAATATGTAATCCTACTAAATATAATATGCAGAAAAACCCAAGAATTTTGCTATGAATGACCAGCACTGTATGCATGAATGGTAAAATATAGCTAAAAGCCATAGTCAAAAGCTTTCCCATAAATATTTTAAAACTCAACCTTATAGATATTTATTTTCAATCACGACCAAATTGAATCGGATTTCGGCTTAATAAAATTCAATATTTTATCTGTGGAAGGCAATTATTCGGCAATCTGGCGTACAAGCCGGGATTATCGGAGAGCGCAGCGAAAATATGTTATTTTAACGTACTGGGGTTAGGATCCAATGGCGACCACATACGGTCCATATTTGTACCTACATCATCATCATTATTATTCCAATCCTGGAACTAGGCATCCCCTAATGAGCGCATAGCGCCCTGTCTGCAGCTTGCCGCATCCAGCATCTGCCAGCAGTCTTTCTACGTTTTCTGACCCGACGCGACGTTTCCGTTCGCGTTCTCCACTCAGAAACACGTTTACCCAACTATGTCTTTATTCGGACATCTCGTCTGGAATACGAATAAAAGGTACAGTCATCGCATAAAAGAGCAATACATGTGATGAGTCCGAAACTCCGTGGACACGTGAAACCACAGAAACCGCAGCCCGTATCTATGTCCCAACGTGGATTCATGCTTGCCCCACTATTAAAAACTTCCGAAAATCGGAATCAATTTTTTAAAGGCTTTCTATAAGGTTAGTGTTCTTCAGAGTTGAGTTAGGATCAAGTTCTTCATAAATTAAATATGAAATCTAAGCGTTAAATCGATGAAGCTGCTAACCGTTCGATTGTTCTTTGGAGAACACTGCTCTAAGAGGTTTACAGAGAAACTGAATCACGGTTTTAAGATAAACTATTAAACTTACTTATAAACAAAAATAAATAAAGAAATTATTATTGTAGAAAATAAGCTTAATTTTGAACTAATAGCTAGGATAGATTATAGATTTATAGATAGGCTCAGATAGGATTTTTGGTAGTGAGACACGAATACCTCCTGAAACATCGATCCGAACTTGACCCTAACAGTGATTTTAACAAAGTACAAATACAGCTGAACTCACGTTTTACCTACCGTTTTTTTATAGGTTTATGTTTATTCCCTTGTTCTGGTTGTTCCTGGTTGTGGTTTTATAGTTTTATTTATTCAATATGAAACTTATAAATAAATTTATAGGTCTGTTAGTGCGTATATTCTTATTTATATTCTGTATGGTTTTTTGTTCTTTCAATTTATTATTTCGTGTATGTCACTATAATTTTTTGACGACCGATGTCGCGCGGTGGGCGAAGGTCTGCCTGCGACGCAGGAGGTTGAAGGTTCGACTCCCGCCTCGGAACAAATTTGTGTACAATCTGCAGAAATGTGTTCCGTTGTTCTTGGTGTTTTCTATGTATATTAAAAAAATAATATTTATCTATGTTTACAATATATTAAATATATCAGTTATCTAGTACCCATAACACAAGCTTCAAGTACCTAGCTTACTTTGGGGCTAGATGGTGCTGTGTGGATTTTCCAGCATTATTTATTTATTTAATTTTTAATGATTTTCTGATTTATCCACCTAAGTGTTCCACCTATGAGTAAAATTTCTCCTACCAAGACAAACTTAAATCCGAAAACGTCCGATGGTTAAACCAAAATCCACTTTTTAGAAATCACCGTGAACCCTAAATTGGGGTAGCTACATTAAAGATTCAGGTTGTTCGGAGGAAAGTACAAACTCCATTATTAATAGCATGCAAAAATCGAGAGTCCGATGGGTCGGCTGATTTATTAAAGGCCGGAGTCTGCCTCTCCGCTGGACTCCAGAGATTGATAAGGTAACGTGAGATTTTACTGGAAAAAAATGGTTTTCTATCTGCGGGCTAAATTTAGATTGTTGGGCTATTTTGTAACATATAATTTGTCCAAGAGCCCGTTATATTACACATAGTCTTTTTAGCTCATACTTTTAAACACAAATCAATGCCCATGAGATATGTAGAAATACATTTTAAACGTTTCATAGAAACAACGCGTGTGAAACAATACGCAGAAACCCTTAAATTATTTTATGTTAGGTAAAGTAAATACTAAAATTTAACTATTGAGTTATTCAACTAAAAATTCAATACAATCCTTAAAGTCCATCAAATTCGACTCACATTGATCGATAATAAATTATATCGGGACATATCACGCGCGATAAATTCATTGGGAGGCGCAATCGATACCGAATGGAAACGCGTTTTGATTGACGATGTATCGTTAATCGGGATACCGTTAATGGCCTCGTGCTAAGCAAGAGATATAGTGAGCTGTATGGCTAGGAGTAGGCACCGCAGCTTAGGAATATGACGTAGTTATCTGGGTCAAAATGTACTTAGCTTCACAGGATTTGTAGGGATTACTTCAACTTAAGGCGAGTAAATATAAAAATATACAGTCACATCGCAAACCTTCTTATTTTTAAAGAGAATTCGGTATAGGATCATGTTAAAGGTGAAATGAGTAGAAATATTTATTTGTTAAGTATTTGTTCAGATAGCTGAAAGGATAACAGTGCTGCGAGATTAAACGATCTCAGAATTTTAAATTAAAAATAATTTTCAAAATCGGTTCGATATGATGTAAATAGATAAGAATATAAATAGAGTCGAAATGAAACCTTCTCTGTTTTTTAGAAGTTGGTTAAAAGGCTCTATTTCTCTACAAAATCAATCGCAAACGCACATACATAGAACGGAGAGCCTCGTTTGCCTATACCTACCCATTAAAATTAAATCACATCCATACTGGCACAAAAATAGTTTTGTGTCTGAAGTGTTTTGAACTTCTATCAACCTAAACAATGTTGAGAGGCCAACGGTACTGATTGATCAAATAAAAAAGTCTCTTTCCTAAACCTGCGAACAATGTTCGAAAGTAACTAGGCTCTCCAGAGCTCAATACTAGGGTTGTTTGCCAAAAGCCGAGTCCAAGCCAAAAAATAACAGATGCCAACGCGATGCCAGGGAATAGGTAGCTATTTCACAAACAACACCGGTTTGGCACTAACCTTTAGCTGTACCGTACGGTCTGTGCTTCGCTCGTGCGATATCTTGCTTATCTAGCGGTAAAACATTATGATGTGTGGGCTAACCACTTTTTGAGATTATTTTAAGGAATATCGCAAATTATAGTTTTTATTTTCGATGTACTTACTGATTTTATTCCATTTACAAAATGAAATCAAACTCAGAAAGATTAACTTTTTTTTATCTTTATTAACAACGAAAATTACAAGCAAAGGAATAGAAAAATTACAACTAGTATTTACAATTGAAACCATTGAGCTAACTGCAGACGGTTGCAAACAGTCTAAAGGTAGCTCAATTGATCCATGTCAATACCAGTCGGAAGCGTCCCCAAGACACTGGCTGCATTACCACGCTGTATGGCAATGCTGATGCGCTGAGCCAGATATTCACCAGCTCTCGGGTCACGCGTCGCAGATTAACTATAATGCAATTCAAAAACATACATTATTGTCTAAGTATTCATTCATCAATGACATTATTTATACATATCCATGATTCTAAATCAGAGTATCCTTTCAGCGCATCATCTATTGCGATCACAATAATTGGGTCAATAATACAATATATAAAGCCTAAATTAATATGCATCCAATTTATACTGATCCAGCAGTCGGTCGCAATAAACAATTTGTCCAAGATAATCCGGAAAGGGAGGTACCGGTATAATTCCGTAATCTGAGGGACAAGGCGTTGTCGCCCTGCGGCCCTTGCCCTTGCCGATACAAAACGAACCTTCGCTCTCGTATCGTCTTTGGAATTTATTACTTCACTTGACAGAGGTGTGGATTTTTTTAAAATAATTTTGGTATCTTACACGGTACGAAAAGATTTGTCAGTGTTCTAGGAAGTTTTTTTATTTTTAACCTCCTTGTGACTGTATATGTATCTATATACATATATGTATGTACGTTAGTGTAATAAATTGGATTTCATAGTAAGATTACTACATTTTTTTTTTCTCAAATCATGTAAATTAGTATTCATGGAAACGAAAAATAATTTGAGACTTAATTGTGACAAAATTTTACGTCGCAAACAAATTAAAGAAAGGAGCTGTAATGCTGTGATGCAAAATTATTGCATTTAATATTTACTTGTGTTATTTCGCTACTGTGGACGGATCGAAACCGCGTCTACAACTTCCACCCACTGAGTCACAGAGGTCGTTCGAGATGGGCTAAGCGAACATGCCCTGACCTATTATCAACCTATCTTCTCATCCCACACGCCTGTCTAGATGAAAATTCATATTTACCCGCGGATTTTCTCATGCAAAATCTTGAAGTGGTATAAAAATATGTAATCTGAATGTCAAACGATTCTCGACCTTGCGACACATTGACAGGGACAGATTTGCCCCTCGTGTCTCGTACCGTACATCTCGTATTTGCAATTTATCGCGTCACTTGACAAGTATCTGGTTATTTGAACTTGGATTTTGGTTATTTGGAATGGTCTTGGTATTTTCCTTGATTTTAATTAAAGTTTATGATGTTCCTTCATTGAACCTTCGTAAAATTACGGAAATCTACTAGCTTCTGTCTAGCCAATAATAAATTGATGTTAGTTATGTTACTAAATAAATAAAATAATGCTAGATGTTTTACACAGCATCATCTCTAAGTAGAACTTGTATTTTGGGTACTGATAACCGTTAAGTTTACTTAATCTTCTACGTTACTACACTAATACATTGTACATTAAATTAATACAAACTGCCTGCTGCTATTGTACAACATTAATAGATTTTTTTATAATTTTGGAAATGGAGAGCAAATATCATCAAATATTTGCAGATTGCAAAAGTATTTTTCCCGAGGCGGGAATCGAACCCACTCAACAACCAACCTTCGTAAAACTGTCAGGCTCCAAACTAAGCTGATTTTGTATTTAACAGGTTTAGTGAAAGTGAAGAGTATCAAGTAAGATGCTCCGGGCGTTCTCTAGTGCCGAACTGAAATCCTCTTCGGGGTTTTACACCGCAGCTTCAGTAATCCTAAGTTATTTCTTCATGTCCAAAGATTTAGAACCAGGAGCTTTTACAAACTATTACTATTTCAAACTACTTCTACTCATATTGGATTTGCAAAAAAAACAAAACGAAAAGGTTTCATGATAATGACAGTTTACTCTTGCTTGCTTTTCAAATATGTAGTTACTATGAGATCACTGTCATAATTCGAAAAGTAGGTAGTACTCTGTTTTTTCCGTATGAAATTATTGTTTTCATAAACTATCAAAACTCATATTAGGACTTCTTCAAGTTCGTATTTATCGGAAAATTCCCTTCAAATAAATCACAACAACAAATTCAAACCTGCTACATTCACTAGAGGTCCTTTTTCTTAAGAAGTCTTTTGTCGTAAAAGTCTTAAGCTATCTAGATTATTTAAGGTAACAAGAAAGCTCAATTAACTTACTTTGTCAGTGTTCTAAGAAGTTGTCTTTGTATTTTCACTTGACTTATAGTAGATAATGATATTCAAGTAGATAGCAGCTACTAAGGGCCAGATCCACTTTTCAATTAGTCACTATATAGAAATTGACGACATTCGAGTCCGTTTCCTTGATTTAAAAAATAATGGTTAGTACTATTTCACATAATCTCTTATGATTAGAATTATTCTATTCTCGTCACGCATCTTGGCCGAAGAATTAATAAAAATCTAGAATTTTTCATTTTATTCCCAGAAAGTAAAAAAAAATCTGAAACGTAGTAGGTACCTAGTTATATTTCATCAACATCACCATAACTCGTGAGTTCTACGTAAACAGTGAATAAGCGATACTATATTTTACAACACCAACGAAAGCCTTTAACGGAATGACATAATTAAAACAGCACGTCACGCTCCCTTCTGTTCCCTCTAACACGCGAGGTTAGGCTGTGCCGGTAGGGGATAAGAGATGCGATTTACTTGATCAAAAAGAAAATCTACCTACTTTATAACAGGGAATATCGGTCAGCATCTAATTCGCTTCGAAACTACTTTTTCTTAGTGAAATAATTTTTTATCGTATTTATTTTATTTATCCATATTAGTATTGATCTGATGTGTCATTGCTGTAGCATAAAGTAATATCTTCGAAAATCTAGAATGCAAAAAATCCAAAGTCTTGTTTCGTCAAGGGAATTTTTTCAGGGTTCTCAAGTTGGTGTGAAACACCCTGCTACTATCTAGTTACGTGACAAAGCGTGCGTAGAAGAAAGATATAAGTAATAAGCAAAAACTAGGTGCCACCCCAATACTCGTTACGTTGGTATCCGCCAAAGTCCCTTCTACCAAATCACATGCAATTTATTTCTTATTAATTTATATCTAGCCATGATGTTGGTTTTTTTCCACATAATCTTTCTGTATTTTTTGCAATAGGGTAAGTATGTGTTCTATGTATATGTAATTTAAATCCCTTTAAGCCTCACTAAATCAACTAAAGAGTTCACTACTCGCTACGTTCGTCGCTCCGCCCATGAATAATACACACGTTCAGACGTGGCTTAGGCAAAATTATGACGGTCCCCTTATGCTACATTTAGTTAAGTTTTAAACCATATCGCGTTACTTTTTTATGAGTGTGACATTAAATAATGTGCAACATAAAAAAAGAAATGTATTTCAAGTCCGTTCCTTTACATTTTTGCCTTTGTTAAATTTTGCAATGCATGGAAGTTGAAAAGATTTAAAGGGTTCTGTATGAGAGATTTTCACTGTTGGATACGAATACGTAATTACATTTTGGTAAGTATTTGATATTCTGGAAAACACATTAACCTCTTTGATTTCAAATGTACAGCAGAGTGTTTCGATTTACATGACATCGATTTACATTGAGTGGTTATTTACGGATGGATAGATGAACACGAATCCATTAAAGTTTCAATGCAATCAACTTCAATGCAAAACCGCGTACGTCAGCAATTTCTCATCTGTATAATCATGGAACAACCGAACAAAATCAAGTTCAGTTTATTCCGGTTTATTCAGCAAAAACAAGTGAAACTTTTAAAATTAAAGCGAAGCGCATTGTCCAGGAAATGGGGGCTAGATCCAGGAAATTGCGGCTGCGGGCGGTCACTGTCACGTTGGACGAACTGCGCGGCTCATCGGGACGCTCATTCGGAGGTGTTGGGGATATTTAAATTATTCGGTTGGATACAAAAATAACTGGAAACTTTTGATTAATGTTTATTACAACATTATTCATGAGCTTTCAGGTATTTAGGACGCACATGAGATGTATTGAGGTGGTTACCCACCACCTATTTAGCCCAATTTTGATATATAGGAATACATAGCATTTAATTTTGTTGAATCTGTGAGATGACCAGTTACGATAATTGGATTACATAAGAAAACTCGATTTTTTTTGAACCTTACAGTTCAGTATGCTTTTTAAGTATGAGTTACACACATTAACCCTATCCGAATGAACAATATCGATGTGGATCGTGAAATAAAATAGAAACAGCAACTAACTCGGGCGAAACGGGACACAGTTGGATGCTTTAAAGAGAGCGGACATTATATGCATTAGTTTGTTTCACAGTCCATATGTTTTAGTAGGTCAAGAAAATTTTGGTCACATATCTTTTTCAGCTTTCGGCAATTATCAATTTTTTTTTATTGTTTACAAAATCAACAGCCCTTTATAAACATTTCAAACCTTATTTATCTAACTTACGGCCAAGATTAAAGTGATAAGTCGGACTTGCGACGTATGTTGTTTTGCACAATTTTACACATCATTCAAGCACATTTATTTTAATGTGTTTTATTTTTGTTACACAGAGCAGCCTAAATTTTAAAAAAGATTTGATTCTTGTTAATAAGAGTAGACAGACAGACCAGTCACTATGATGGACAGACCTCATGAAATGTATGCTTGTAAAAGTTTATAAGAACCTTTTGAAACCAATAATTGTTATGCGATGATTGAAAAGTTGACGAAGATATCGCGAAAACAGCCTGAAGTCATGGAGTAGAGTCGCTAGAGACCGACGAAAATGGAAGGAGTTGGCTTTCAATATAATGTAGTTTAGTATTTAAGTTGATTGTAATAAATGAAAACGTTTGCAGCCACAAATTACATAACAGATCTTAACAATCGCGATTTAGCATCTCTCACTCCGGTAATGTCACCACGTTACCAAAACCATTTCAGAACAAGCCATGTGGACCGAGAATCTCAGTCCATTACACAGAACACGGAAATTGACCTCATACTATGATCTTTAATAGTTTGACTTGGGCTACTGCGCTGCAATACTGTGGCATTCAATGCGGTATGCAAGAGTAGGCATCTCTAGAGTAATTGATGGTGCTTAACGTCACTTGCTAAAGATGTGCTGGATTTTGAAACATATAACTGGCGTGAGAGAGTTCAGTTTTATTTGAAATTATTTTATAAGGTGCGGAAACGATTCTTGTATGATTTTATTTGCTAAATGGACTCTACAAATTAATAAAAACTACACTACCTACTCGAATAGGTTTATCGTGTATTGTCACTTGATATTCTTACGAAATAAAATAGAAACATAAATTAACGGAAACAAAAGGGATTATTTTGTCGAAAAATACATACGACCAACCAAAATGAAATTCTAGATAATTTAGCAATACATTTCAATGACATAACAACGTAACATGTAAACAATTTTGAATTTTAAAGTCAGCAACATAACGTTTATTTTACACTAGATCTAGTTCAAAGTGAGCCAAGCGCCATCTACAGGCATGAGACCGCAATTTCCCGCCAGACATTTCTATTCACGCTGCAGTACTGTGTAGGCATGACAAATGACGATCTCCGCATATTATAATGGGAAAGCGGGAATCGAAGGCACTTTTTAATACTACAAAGGAATAGGGTTTACAATGTCCTTTATCTGCGGGTTTTTTGTTCATATTTACTTGACTACCAACGCTGTTATGTGCGAATTTACAAACTTGGTTTCATAGCCACTTTCGACCTTATTAACATTGTTTAATTTAGTTTGGCGAGTCCTTTTGGCATCCTATTTTAATAAAATATTATAAACGCGAAAGTTTGTATTTATGTATGGATATATAGATGTGTGGATGGATGTTTGTTCGTCTTTCATGCAAAAACTATTGAACAGATCGAGCTGAAATTTGGAATAGACGTAGTTCTTCCCTTGGAATGGAAACATAGCCTTTCATACCTTAAATCAGTTCCGATTTGATGAGCTTTGAAACGTTTCCATAGAAATAAAGTGTGCAAAGCCGCGAGCAGATGGTAGTATAAAATAATTCAGGTTCACCTTTGAAATAATGTAAAAAATGCAGGTCCACCTGTGACACCAAAGGTTGCGGGTTGCATTCCCGCCTTGATACCAATATCTGCATATTTAGATTTATTTATTTATTTATTCAAAAAGCACATCTATAATTACGGGGGGTTATATATTTGTTCAAGGTGTTCTGGGTGTTTTCTATGCAGTAATATTAAAAAAAAATGTCACTGTCATCATCATCATCCCATATTAGTCCACAGCTAGACAAAGGCCTCCCCTAATGTTACTATAATAACATAAAATAGAATTTTAGCATATCAGTTATTAAGTAACCATTTTTAAAGCTTTGCTTAGCTTTATTTATTTTAGTTTAAGAAAATTAAGAAACACCCGTTTACGAAAGCGCCCGTACAGTCCCCAAGTATTCAAATTAATTCAGACTCTCAATCCATCCGCACCTAGCACGATTCTAACCCTTTTACTCCAAATAGGGTGTAAAAGAGCCGTATTCATTCCGTTCTGTGCGGGGCACAATGTGCCCGGTTCGGAGTAAGATAACGTGGTACAATGGCGCCCAACGTGGGGCGATATCGATGCCTTTGAACGATCCGGATGTATCCGGTTCTAACTTGATTTTAAAGCCTCTTCAATAACATAATGCTCAATTTGAAAGGGGCTCGTAATCGGATTTTAAGACTTTGTATAACCAAAACAGCTTAGTTTATAATTATCAAGTTCCATAATGTTTGGTTATTTTGTTTTGTACTTGTATTAATATATTAATAATATTTTTTTTTATTTCAGACTACATATGTCCATAATGTACATTACATAGGTTAGGTACTTAATTAAGAAATTTACATTAAACATTACATTAAATAGTCACATTCATTTAAAGTAAACTTCAATTAAATCATAAAATACATAAACAAAAACAAACAGAAATATTATTTATAATATTGTACATGATGTTTTAAACTGAAAGAAGAAGAAGAAGATTTGAAAATAATAATAAGTTATCCTTGCAATTATAATAATACTTGGTTTATGCGTAAACATTTGACATTCTCACACGTAGGTAAGTAATTGACGTCCACGCAATATTATAAGATTTTGGTTTCGCTTTGAAAAGTAAAATCATTTCAAATTAACAAATTTATTAAGTAGCTAGTTAATAAGAAATTTCTCAGAATACAACATATTTTACAAGGTAAGTAACTCAACCTAAAACAATTGGGTAATTTTATTACCTGTAGGGAATAAAATTTGTGGGTATTTGACTCATTCCGAGAAAATCTCATTACCAAAGAAAATAATTTAACTTTTGTAATTCATTCCATGTTTCTTAAATTTTTCGAAGAAACATGGCAGGTATTTCTAGAAACTAATTCATCAAGATGTTTAATATTTCACAAATCTATAAGAAGGTTCCTTTAATGTTACATCTTTTTTATTGAAAGAAATTAAACACAAAGAAATTACTAAAAACTTGTACTTAAATTCTGAATAAATTTTATATCTTCGTAGTAAATTAATTTATTATTTTGAAGTCTTTTTATGTAGATACTAGTTTTTACTAGGGCTTCGCATATATCTTTATATCTATATATTTAAATATCTTTATGATTTATTACCATAATGCGATACTTGCAAAACTAAACAAATTCTGACTGTCCAATTTGCTATGTTGTGTGTTATGAATGCAGTTTTTTTTATTATGAACATTAATTTTATGTTACAAATTAATGTAACAAATTAATGTTAAAAAAATTGCGTTCGTAACACACAACGCGTAGGTACATTTATTTTTCTATTTCCTATGGTTAACGAATTGTCAAAGTTTAACACTGCCTACTAACTAAGGTAGAAGAGCCTTCTTTGATTAAAAAATTAAAAAAATAACATATTTTTTTATGTTTTTCATTATTCATCGAAAAATTCCTTAGATAATGTACTTACGTTTTATAAAACCCATCATAGACACATAAATTACTAGCATATACCTATATACCTATATGTATGGCAATAATAAAGGAAACTCTGCTAAAACAACGTCAACTATAATCGCCGAGTTGAATCCACTTACCTTGTACAAACATGCTCTGGCTCAAAGCAGATAAAGCAGAAAGCACACAGACCTGTCTTTGCGACTGTACCCGCTAATTAAATCAGGGTATTAAACAAACTCACTTTTGTTCAGGAGTGTATTCATGCTATTCGTTAGTATTTATTTATGGCAACCATTACACAGTATAGCAGCATTAAGGAGAACTTTTTGTTTCTTTTTGAGGTTGATTTTATTTGCGTTAGGGCAAGGTTTTTTGCTTTTTTGGTGCTTGAACAAATATTTTACTGCAACCGATATATATATATATATATATATATTTAGTAATTATACTTAGAAATCTATCGCAACCACAGAATTAGGAATAATACTTCTTCTATGATCGCAACAGAACGCGCATCATCTGCAAAAAATTATACACAATTTAGTCCTAGTTTGTTTTTGTGACCAGATTTTCTTGGAAGGAACGCTTATTTCCTATGTAGGTAAATAAAATGTTTACCTACTTACTAAGAGTACCTACATTTAGTCTTCGTAAGAGGTTGTTAAGAGTAAAGGAAGATGGAAGACGTTGTTAACCAACTTATTTGGTCAAACGTCATTGAACACGAACGATTAATTTAATCGAAAACAAATATCCATGCTATGTTGTCATAATTATCACTCTTTAAGTTTCGTCGCGGTTGAATTTGGTTCCATCATAAAGTCTGGTAAGTCTAATTTTCGAGCATAAGGTTCCTCACTATTGCGCTGTACTGTACCCAGAAGCAGAGTACATAGAAACACACATTATGGAAATAGAGCACGTTTCCCGCTCCCGGTAATGTGGAATACTAATTTTCTAATGTGTAGTTTGTTTTGCAAAGCTCTGCTTAATTTAACTATCAGTTTTTGGGCGAATTATATTAACATCCATCGTGTTTCATGAATATCTCGACTTTGGTGCAGTGAATAGAGAACATAGCGATAAGATAAAATTAAATATGCGTATTTTTAATGAGAAAAGTCCCTTTGTTGAAATAATTATAGCGCGAAACAAAACACAGCCTTGGCACAGTCGAATAACAAAAATATTTTATATAATGGTGAATAATGATAAAAAATACCTAACCATGAACAATTCACATAACAGCGTCATTTTAATCTCATGCTTGTTATGAGTACTAGATAATTGCAACAAAACAAATTAAAATAACCAATTTTTTTGTATTATACAATGTTAAGAAATATCCAGATTTTTTTTATAATAATCATTTGTCTCGAGGCGAGATACGAGTCGGCAACCTCTTTCGTCGTAGTTGAATCTTTGTCCACTACACCACATAGCTCGTCGATTCATTCTCTGCGACTGTCAAATTAGAGGTATAGGCACCCGAAAGAGGAAACTAAACCTACGCATTGGATCAGGCCGGGAAGTTATGGTCCCAATAAATTCTATTTGGATAAACAGACGCGGGCAAACATGTAAATATATCCAGTAAAGTTGTTTGATTGGTTCCTGCATATTCACAGACTGGCAAATAATTCTCGGGGTTTACTAGTAAGTACAAAACCTTCTAACACGTTCTAACATAGTGCCTACTCCCTCGACATCAAATTCACAGTGAAAATACTGGCTGTTTTCGTCTACTTTGTATACAGAGGCGAGAAAGTGAGCTTTTTCTAACGAGGGTGTTATTTGACGCCAAAGATGTTCCCGAAAATTTTAAAAACACGATCTAGGAATCGCGCGTTCTCTCGTGTGCTACATTAGTTATATCACCTTCCATAATAGTTTTCTCTCCCCCTCAGCGCAGTAGAAATGGATTCGCCCGCCCCACCGCATTTTAGTAGAACATTAATGACGAATGCCAATACAGTAATCATGTAATGCATGCAATACAGTAATTATGTATATCCAACTAATTTTTTAAAAAGCAATCCTACTAATATTATAAACGCAAAAGTTCCCATTCCCGTGGGCATTCCTGGGTAAAATAGCCTATGTGTTATTCCAGACTATAATCTATCTCTGTGCCAAATTTCATCCAGATTAGTTCAGTAGTTTTTGAATGAAAGAGAATCAAACATCTATACATTAATACAAGAGATTATAGAAAATCGAGGAAGAAACCCTCTACTTTTCACTTCGAGAAAATAGGTAGAATTTAGTGTATTTCAAGGCATGCGTTTTTTTCCAAATTTTGAACAGATGTTAGTTCGAATCTCGGAAAAGATTATACGGATACGATATAATTCAAGTGAAATTCGCACTGGGGCTATACATAGGACGTATTTATAGTAGAAGACCAGTACCCTTGTATCTATAAACGTTTTAACACGTTGACCGTATTTAACTCGGAACCCTACGCAACCAGGTTTACGACGTGTTCAGAACTATGCTATTGATGGTTGTAGTTGTCGGTACATTTTTACGTAGAATAATATCCATTATTAATATAAAAGGCAATAGGAATTTACAATGGTTTACATGGAATTTTAGATTCTAATGCGACTCCTACCTAAGCTTAGGTTTTGCGGATGCTTTCTGCTACAACTTGACTGATAAAAAATGTTATAATGGGTACCTAATCTAATGAATAAAATGTATAGCTTAATGCATATCTGCACATTTACTTTACATAATTATGTAGGTAGATAGGTAATAATTTAAAGAACAATAGTAACAAAATGTGTTATAAATACCATTACACTCAGAATCTACTAAAAATACTCCTCAAAACAAATTATCTTACATCTCAGTTACTCAATATAAAATAATACTGATATTGAAATTTGAAGGATAAATTTCATGAAATTGATAGTCAGCAAAATTCTTCAACCGTAAACTGGGGTACGATCGAAAATGTAAATTAGTCTTCATAAATGAAAGCTTTATTATCGTGCAAAACAAATTATGCTAATACTCAAACCTTGCCGGACAACTTTTTAAACGCTGGATACCAATATTTTTAATTTTATAAGAAAATTTTCCGATACCCTGATTTACCGGTGAAACTTTTCCGAGTTCAAAATTAGGTTTACACGCAAAACTGGCGAAATATTAAAGTCCAATTAGGAATTTAAATTTGGAAGCTGTTTCAAATTTAAAGAATACGAAAATCTAATGCATTGAACCTCTTTTTAACGCACAACCAGGGATGCAGCTAGGAAAAGTTGCAAAACTAATGCATCGTTGCCACTGAAAGTGTTAACACAAACTGAAGCAAAGTTCTGAAACTGAAGACTATTAAAGACGTACAACATAAGTTAATAACTTAACAAGAAGGTCTTATGCCTTCAAAATATTAACATAACAAAGGCGCACCGGATGTAATTAAAGGCTATGATTGAAACCTGACTAACTATACTCGGCGTTCGAGAGAGGGGCTTTTACAACCAACGATACGACATTTTGTATATGCCTCTCTAATAGAGTTTGATGAAGTTTATTTAAAAATGTCATTAACGGCATGTTTTTAAAGTGGGTATTAGGACTTATTTCCAGGTGTGGGTGAAAGAATGCTCTATATTTTGATGATAAAATGAATATTATTTTCCGCTTCTTCTACAAATGGACAAAAAGTTGAAGTGACGAATCAATTAAACACTTTATTTTTCCATTATTTTTTAAATAATTTATCGTTTTAAGTTAGACTTTAAAAAAATATTTTTTAATCTTACATTAAATGATTGATTTCAGTTTTCTGATAAGGCAGAAGATAAATAATAATACTAATGCTTAGAAGATTATTTATCTTGTATTAGTATTATTATTAATAATATGATCGTCATCAATAGATTTGGACAACTTGAACTTCAGCATAAAAAATCGGTAATTACGCGTTGTACGATTAACATTTGATTTAATCTTAGAAGTCATGTAGATTTTGTATTATTATCAAAAAAAATACAGCTGCTTCGTAGCAAAAAAGTACTTGGCTCATATTTAATAAAAAATTTAGTGACATGGGTTTTTTGCCTAATATAAACATAATAATGAAATTATTATTTATGTTTATAATATGTTTATATTATGTTTATAATATATATATGAAATTATTAATTAGATCGTACCCAGTCGGTGCTCGCCGCACTATCTAACAAGACTGTAGTTGCTGAGTTCGTGACGAGACTCAAACCCCTTACCCTACAGGTGATGTTGATAACTAGACGATCTAACTTCAGCGATAGGTATACGGTAAGTATACGGTAGTTATACGGTAGGTATACGGCGAAATTTGATGATCATACCGCATGCAGTTAGGAATTGAGATGGGTTTATTAACATGTTGAGTGAGATGACTTAAGTATGAAATATTTTAACATAAACCGGCCCAAAGGAATAAAAAAATTACAACTAGTATTTACAATTGAAACCTTTGAGCTAACTGCAGACGGTTGCAAACAGTCTAAAGGTAGCTCAATTGATCCATGTAAATACCAGTCGGAAGCGTCCCCAAGACACTGGCTGCATTACCACTAAGTGTATGATAATTGTATGGTAACAAGTCGTGAAAATTGTTTTATGGTTTTATATAAACTTTGAACTTCGTTCTTCCTATTATAGTTTTTTTAAACTTAAATAATATAATAAATTAACAAAGTAAGTTACAGTCAAGGAAAAGAAACAAATTACAAGTAGAATATTTTTATTGTAATACTAGCGACCGGCCCCGGCTTCGCACGGTTATTATACGTAAAAACCTTCCCCTTGAATCACTCTATCTATTAAAAACCGCATCAAAATCCGTTGCGTAGTTTTAAAGATTTAAGCATTCAAAGGGACATAGGGACAGAAAAAGTGACTTTGTTTTATACTATGTAGTGATAAGTGAAATCTAAATTAAAGTGACCAAAAGACGATCAGTTAATTAGTTAAGGTTTGGTCATTTTGTGATCTTCTATTTTTAGGACATCATGTTAAGTATTAAGAAGAACTCTCAGGACCATTCACTCAGCACATCAATATTCACTTTTTCTCTAAGAATCTAGTAATGACAAGGAAGAAAACTTGTTTGTTGTCTAATTTTTGTCAATGCCACTTCTGATATACGTGCGTGGGTAGGCTAATAAGCCATATGACTTTATATCTATGAACAAGTATACAGGCGAAAACCTCATTTCCCTGGAAATCTGTGAGTAGGTAAACAAAGGCATTAAGCCAGCTAAGCAGTTTGTCTCCCTTCAAGGCTTGGATGGAAAAGATAAACATAACTTGCAAACTTACGATATTCTAGCTTTGTGTCAATACATGCGGGGCTGACCGAGTTTGGAAACTTGAAATTTTCTCGAAATAGATAATAATATTAGCTCTATTTCGGAAGACCTGTTTTTCTAACTATAGTTAATAAACAAACTGAAACTATGTACGTTTATCAAATAAATAATTTTTCAATTTCAATTTCAAAAAACAGAATCTCGTCTACACCATTTAAATCTTAACTGTTTCCAGAATACAGTTAAAATCGTTGTATAATTTCGGGGTTTTATTATTTTCTTCGCATCCATAAATAATTTAGTACAAGACTTCACTGAATTTTCGATAAAAATTCAGTGAAGTCTAAGTTACAGAAAATATTTAATTGAACAATCGCAGAATGTCATTGACCTTAAATTTTTCCTTGTTACAGATTGATCAGTGAATATCTCTAACTTCAGAACCCAAAATGGTCGTCTTATAGCATTGGAACACAGTCAGTACTTGGAAAGTGACGTCGTCAACAGCAAAAATGATACTGCTAAGTATTTTGTACTTCGTCACGCTTCCAGTACTGACTACAAAACTGGTCCGAGGTGACACCACTATGGAGGAGAAGCCAGCGCAGCCGTTTATAAGCTCTAGAGTAGTGAGGACAAAGTACGGAGATATAAGGGGTTTTATCGTGACTCCAGAGTCGAGATTCCTGGAGCCAGTTGAGGTGTTTCGCGGTGTTCCGTATGCATCGCCGCCCGTGGGGTCTCTCCGGTTCATGCCGCCGGTTTCTGGCGCGCAATGGTCAGGGGTGAAGATAGCGGAAGAGTTCAGTCCAGTGTGTCCACAAGTGCTTCCAGACATAAGGAATGAGACGGCGGTTCTGAAGAGAATATCGAAGGGGCGGTTGGAGTATCTGAAGAGGATACTTCCGTTCCTGACGAATCAGTCGGAAGACTGCCTGTATCTCAACATTTACGCGCCAGCTCAAGGTAAGCACTGATTCTGTAACTCAGCCAAACCTAGTATAGAAAACAGCTGAATATGTCGTTAAAAACGGGTTCGCTTATTAAAAGTTTTTTTTTATTAAAAATTTTAATTTACTCTAGTGCAAACTTAATACAATTACAATCTAATTAATGGACTAATTCGTTGAAAAAGAGCACCTGATTCAACTTACAAAGTAGAACAAAGAGTGCAGGCGAGCTTATCAAACCAAATGGTTTAAACTATACCTCTAGACCACGTTTCTGCGCTTAAAACTCTCATAAAGTGCTTGGCTCATTACTCCGCCGTAACGTAATTTGTTAGGGGTCATGCAGCCGGTTTCCACAAATCCAACATTCACAAGGGACACAGTCAAAATTTAATTTGACGTGCCCGCTATATGCAGTAACATAAAAACCACCGTGAAACAAAAAGCGATTTATCATCTCGACCAGAGGCGCTCGGCCGGGTAATTTTAAAAGATTTTAAAAATTACTTTTTACAGGAAAAAGTTCAATGCTGGGCTGTAATATTAAAAGTTAATGAATGGTTTTTACAATTTAGCGAATGTCACTAATTGGAAGAGTGAGGGTAATGGGACTTCCGTTTGAGATGAAAAGAGCTTTGGTGTCACGGTGGAGCTTGTTTTATAGTCCTGGGGCCTCTTCAGACAAAAAGATTATATCTTTTAAGAAAATATTTACAGAGTTTTGAGAGTTTTACTACAAAATACTTATTGATTGTATGCTTAATAAATAATAAAAAAAATAATGCTTGACACACAGCATCATCTAGCCCCAAGGTAAGCAGAGATTATGTTATGGGTACAAGGCGACCGATATACTTAATACAATATATTACTTACATACTAGATAGATATTTTTTAATATACTTTAAATTCAATAAAGATATTAAAACTGAAATCTGAAAGAAAAACTCAACTAAAAGTAGTAATAAATTAGCAAGGCACACTTCACCGTATTTTGTTTAATAGTTTGCAATTATGAACTAGGCAGGGTTGTTCTTCTTTTTCTCCGATGAACTATGATTGAGTAACCCTTTGAAGTCTTTATTCAATTTGGTTTTCCTTCCAACTTTCAATATTCACTTTACCCTGGTCCGGTGCTCCTACAGTTTAAAACTAGTTTTTTCTATTTTATTTTGTTCACTTGTTGCCAAGTTCGAGACCAACTGCATTTTTGGTTTTATTTAGCGGTATCCCGCGACTTTGTCCGCGTACAATTACATTTTTAACTAGATGTGTTTGTAATTGTTATGAAACATCTCTTTATATTTAGCAGGATACAAATTTAAAGACGCGACCGTTTAAACGATAATACACTTAAATTGGAATAAGATGCCCCATTTTGTTTTGTTCAGACACGACGAATGCGTATGACACATGTGCCAGATTGGCCCTTACGCTGTTACCGGATTAAAATAGGACCTTTTTCACAGCAACATCTAGATAAAAGAAAGATTAAAAATAAGATTCTCCCTTATTTGAAGTTCCAAACCAAGGATAATCATAAAATTTTATTAAATTAATCTCAAAATTGCATGTAGAAGCTACAAACTACAAACGAAGGCATTAAAATGTCCCGATATGAATGTAAGTTAACTATTAACCTACTTTGAACTTGAAGAAAACCAACTTTCATACCAAGACAAAAGTTTTGATCTTTATTAACAACGAAAATTACAATTAAGGAATATAAAAAATAACAACTAGTATAAACAATTGAAACCATTGAGCTAACTGCAGACGGTTGCAAACAGTCTAAAGGTAGCTCAATTGATCCATGTCAATACCAGTCGGAAGCATCCCCAATACTCTGGCTGCATTACCACCACAGGTTTGATTTGAAATTAGAACATCTATTTGAATTTACATCTATGGATTCAAACACCCTTCGACGTCGAAGTCGATGTCAAAGGGATGACGAATAGACCTTTCAATATGGTTCACTAAGCTCCCGGGTCGTGATTATTTGGGCTCCGTCCGAATCCACCTCTTCCATTTAAACCCAAGTCTTATTACTCCATGCATTAGCCTCGATCCCGAATATTACGGCAAATCCGCGTTTTTTCACGTACGCCGAAGGCTTTTGTCACAAACGTGGTACCACGTTGTGCATACATAATACTTTTTCACCTACGGCTTTGGGTGGGGTGGTGTAAGTTGTAGAAGTTTAGCAGGTATTCGTCGGAAACAAATTACGTTTAACTTGCGTTATTTTGTCAACATAGCCATATACACATACATAGAATAGAATAGAATATATTTTATTGTTATCACACACAAACAGCACAAAAAAATAACAAAAGAGAACAAAAACAAAGTTATAAGAATAAGTAGGTAACTATAGTAGGAAAGAAGACAAGTACCTACTATCTAACACCTTATAGAAAAGAAAAATTAAAACAGAAAGTACACATTATTAAAAATAAAACTAAATTAGAGCTAATAATAATAATATGTAAGTACTTATGCTAGGCACTAATTTAAATTACATTTAATTGAACCTACAGTACCTAAACTCGCCTTTATAACACCGCCCACCCACACGGGAGGGAGGGACTGTCTACTCTGTTAGTGCGCTGCCCGTGGTAAGCCAAAAAGGGTCAGTCTCAGCTTTATGCTGTACTGCACCCGGGAGGGTACAGAACAGCGCTGGTTTTCAGACTGGGCCATTTTGACACATGCAGAAGCATTCTAACGACCAATGTGGTGCGGTGGCCTGCGACGCAGTAGGTTAGGGGTTCGATTACCGCCTTGGGACAAATGTTTCTATGATCTACAAATATTTGGTAAGGGGTTCTGGGTGTTTTTATGTATTATAAAAATATCTTTATTAATTTCAATACCTAGCCGTTGCACTACAATATGTACTCACATAAAATATGGGTGATTCTACGAAAACTGGTTTTTTGTCTGACTTCTGTGGCACATTTTTTTTTGTTGAAATTGCACATAATGATGGTATATTCTAAATGAAGATTTAATTTTGAATTTTTTGGTAGTGAAGGGAACTTTATTGGCTTTATGGTTACGAAGTTATTCAATTTTAAAAATATGGTGTCCACGGAAATCAGAATTTATATCACCAAAATCAAATATGGGTTGGTTTATCAATAAAAATATGTGTCTTCGGTAGTAAGTAGATTATTAACCCATTAGAGGTCAAATAAAAAGTGCCAATGATTTTTTTATTTTGTTTATATTTTCTTATTTAAATATGTACTAAGAAACACAAAACACAAGAAAATTATGAGAAACTGGTTTTTTCATGAAATTACAGGGGTGGATTCGATTGGGGACACTGACCTCTTACGTATAAAAAATTTCGACACAAGCCTTTACGACACTCAGTGTTTATAGGCACTTCTTACACTGCCAACAAGCTTTTGAAAGGAAAAACACACACCGCAGCTAGGTTCCAATTATTTCAGGATAATATCCAACTGCATCTTGGAAAAGGCCATCAAACATTGATGCAGCCTGACGCAATTTTCTTGGTTGACCTTGTGTAAATAGTCCGTGCGATATGGCAACCGAATCTGAGTTGATCCATAGGATTATCAATACTAGTTACATATAAACTCCTGGCATTAGAAACAGCCACGTATAACATATTAGTAAATAAACCCACTACCACTTTTTGCCATGTAAAGCAATTCAGAGAAAGACTGGTCAAGTTCATTCACACATCCATTATTTTTGTTGTATGTTCGAAATAAATATGGTATCGCCACGTGTTTTCTCTCACTCTTTATTGAACACTATCGCTTCACTGATTCGTCAATAGAGATACAGGCATAAAACACTCCCCACTGTAAAAAAATCTCGATAAGTTTGTCTGCCAGTTAGACTACTTGGAACAGTTTGTCGTTCGATGTTGATGCATCGTTTTCAACAAGATGGAGGTTTCTTTTTATATCGCGAAACTGATGTACAAATAGCTAGACATAGCTTTGATGACCATTTAACAATACTCTTCCAGTCACAAATTTCGGAAGTATTCTCAACAGTTGAACAGTAGGTATGAAGGGACACATTTCCGTCAAGTTGGATTAGGATTTGAAGCGGATTTCCAGGTAGCAACCAGTCGTCTTCATTTTGATACTTACCAGTAGTTCATTATCACTTTCTTCTCTACCACTATCCTGTCAGTTCATAAATACCCCAGTAGTACCAGGTATGTCTTGCGGCATGGAACACGTCGCCATATCTTCATGGGCACCTTCCACTTCATCAGTAACGCACTTGGATCAGGTGATATAATATCCAAGTCACATTCATCATTATAGCGGTCCTGTAAAATGATTTCAATAGCTTCTCCAAGACCCTTTAGCTTTTTGAGTCGTGAAGTATAGTTTCTTTATTGCAAAGAATCTAAAAAAATAACATTTATTTTACTCATGTATGTGGTCATTGGACCCGCACGAGGACGGTAAGATTTAAATGACTCTAGTTTTATTTGAGTTGTAAATAATAAAAAGTATTTTTGCTTAAAACTTACTCAGATATGTATTTTATAAGTTTGAAATAAAAGATACAACTTATAAGCAGCGACTACTTAAAAAAAATCATAATCATTCACTTTCCTCCACTGCGTTTCAATTACAAAACTTCAACAAATATTTTTTTCAAGAAATATGCAACTACCCGCAAAACATTGATCAATAAACTTAAATAGGGTTGTGATGAAGTCAAATACCACGGCTATCCACATCAACTTTTTGAATTATGTGATTGACACTTAGAAATATGGCCGTACTCGGTTGAGGACGGTGCGTTTAATGGGTTAAGCTAAGGACCAATTATTTGACGTTTGTAGTTTTAATCAGTTTTTACAAAAACACCTTTAAATCATTACTGTAAATACAAGTAACTTTTTACAAAAATCACACTAATAATGTTTATCTTTGTATTAAAAATATTATAATTATTCATTTTGTATTTATTATAAACTTTTATCCTAAAAAACATCATAAAAACTGTAAAAAAATATTATTGAGATGTTAATGAACCCGCAAAATCCACGGAAATCAGTACCACGGAAATCATAAATAATTACAAAATCTTAGAAATTTTCTTAATTTGCTGGTTTATTTTACATTGAAATATGCAGTCGAAATTAGGAACACAAAAGGCATGAATTATCATCATTAATAAAACAATAGGATTAGCATAAACAAATTTATAGTCAACATGGTAATCAGAATTTCTAGATACCAAGCCACGGAAAGTGATTACGTACTGAAATAACAGAGTGACGTGGAGACATACACACTTGTTGTACACACCACTGATGGGGCGTGACTGATAGTTTCCCTCAATCTAACAACTATTTACACAGATATTAAAGTACAGTATTTATGAATAATTTAGTGCGCACCACGGAAATCAGAGCTAAACGACGGACGCGAAGTTATCTCGTTGTAACTTGTCAACTAAAGCTTAGTTTTGCGTAGTAATAGCGTCAAATAAGCAAGTAACTATCTGGGTTAATGTGAACCTATGTAAATTAGTACCAGAGTTTTTAGGAAATGATATAAAAATTTATTAACACAGGAACATGAGGTCCGGACGCACCACGGAAGTCATAATTTCCAAGGATTTTATTTATTTTTACTTATTTAAAATAAGAATATTAAAAAACTAAAAAAGGCCTCCCCTATTATCTTTGTCTAATCTACTATCATAAAAAAAATCAAAGGGCTAGGGATACTTTTTGTATGATTTTTCGAGCCGGACATGTATTTTTGAAACCCGGGAGAATCACCCATATAATCAAGTACTTATTTATCGAGAAATCAAACATCTTGATTTCTCGACAATCATCTACTTTGAGTATTTATTTGACTCTTTAATTCGCAGTCATTTTGTGGTAAAAGTTATATTTCGTGGTCAAACGTGCAAACGTTTGTTGTTGTTTTGAATGTTGTTTGATAGTTGATTTGAACTTTAGATTTCGTCAACCAGTCTATTCGAAATAAGGTCTGATAAGCGTCCCTGTCTTCAAGCTGAAAGACAGGGCGCTATGGCGCTCATTAGGGGAGGCCTATGTCCAGTAGTGGACTAATATAGGCTGATAATGATGATTATGAAGCGTCAATGCATTTTATTTGTTACTAGCGACCCGCCCCAGTTTCGCACGGTTTTATTATACGTATAAACCTTCCTCCTGAATCACTCTATCTATAAAAAAATCCGTTGCTTAGTTTTAAAGATCTATGCATACAAAGAAACATAGGGACAGAGAAAGCGACATTATTTTATACTATGTAGTGATACGAATAAACGAGAAAAGAAACACCTCTATCAGATGCAAATAATAATAAGTCTATGAGTTTATGAACAAAAAAGTATTTAATCCTGTTTAAATTTTTAATAGAAGAGTGCTAAAAAAGGTATTTCGAGGCACCTTAGAATATAATAGAGACCGCGTAGGCAGAATAGTGTTCTTGATTCATCTGAAGATTGATGATCGTTGAAAGCGTCTATAAAGTACAAAACAGAAGCCGAAGGCGGAGCGGAGGCGAAGGCCTGCGAATTGTATTCTGTTGAATCATATGAAAGCCTACACACACACCGCAGACGGTGACGGCACGGTGCCATAGAAAAAACCCCCACGCCTTCGCCTCCGCTCCGCCTCCGGCTTCTGTGTATTTCGAACTTAAGTGTGTCCCTTGCTCCACACCGAATCCGAGCTTTGGGACCCTTCCAAAATAGTCTTCCAGCTTTTTAATAACCGTGAATGACGACGCCGTTACGGCGGCCGCAAATCCTCACATGTCTTACGCCCCCGCCTCCTCTTCTGATTAAAGTAGGCTGCTTTATTTTGTCTGTCTAGCCAGCTCGTTACAAAGGTAAGAGCTTTCTCTTGAACTTAATAAACTTTGCTGACTAAGCATCTCTATTTCAACTCCGTGATATGCATTACCTAACATTGTCCTGTGTTTTTATTAATCAGGCTAGATCAGTAGTTGTACTACAGTAGTGTGTGAACAAAACGATGAAATAAATATAACATAGTTTTGTAAGTACATTTTTCATTTATTTTTTATAATGCGGACATCAACTTCATTTAATTTTTTATTCCTGGTCCAGTTTTTAATTAGTAATTTTAAGATAATTTGCATACCAATATGTTTTGCTGAAGTATGTGACACTATTCTAATATTTGACCCTTTATTATGATCATATTCCGTGCAATAAATGAAATGAGTACTTGCATATAACA